>NW_021011476.1:4369732-4670308 GCF_003987935.1 Bombyx mandarina | reverse complement strand
GTGGACGAGCTCACAGCCCACCTGGTGTTAAGTGGTTACTGGAGCCCATAGACATCTACAACGTAAATGCGCCACACACCTTGAGATATAGTTCTAAGGTCTCAGTATAGTCACAACGGCTGCCCCACCCTTCAAACCGAAACGCATTACTGCTTCACGGCAGAAATAGGCGGGGCGGTGGTACCTACCCGTGCGGACTCACAAGAGGTCCTACCACCAGTCAACTAACGAGACTAACGAACAGCAATTCATTTTTTTATATATAGCTTATATATATTTTTATTTCTTTTTTTTATTGCTTAGATGGGTGGACGAGCTCACAGCCCACCTGGTGTTGAGTGGTTACTGGAGCCCATAGAAATCTACAACGTAAATGCGCCACCCACCTTGAGATATAAGTTCTAAAATCTCAGTATAGTTACAACGGCTGCCCAGCCCGCGCGGACTCACAAGAGGTCCTACCACCAGTAAATATATATAGATTAAATAAATTAAATTTTAATAGGTGCTTAGTACTCACATATCTCTAGATTAGTCGATTCTGAATACTTTGAACGATTGATTATAATTGCGAATTGATACTGAAGTCAAGTTCTGTTACCGTCTCGTTGAAGTTTCATTTGTGATTCAGTTAATAACTATAGAAACGTTATTATCGACTGTATTGTCGAGGCAGGTTAAAGAATAAACGAAATGTTTGGGTCGGTCGCCGATAGCGAACTTACAGAGCGTGGTCCGGACGTTTCCCTTCCGGAAATTTCGATTTAAGGAACGTGCCAGTTGAATCGCAATTCGATAATGGTCGATTAGGAAATAAAGTTTAAACAGACTTATTGGCCTTCGTTGTAAGTGACAAAAGTCTCGCACAGTTGATTCAGTTGCATCAAGTCAGGAGAGAAAAACTTGTGAAGCGGGTACCGCGTGGATTGAGGGGACTCTGCCAACAAACACGCGTAGAGTGTACGAGATACAATGTTGACTAGATTCTGATTCTATTTTTCATTCATTCATTCATTCATTCATTCCCTCGCTCCTTCATTCATTCGTTCGTTCATTCATTCATTCATTTATGGGCGACCACAAAAACTGCAAAAAACTCGAAGCTTCTGAAATAATATAATGACAATAAAAATGCGAGATCAAACCGTAAAACTGCTTTTAATTTAAAATAAATTTAAGTTCCGTGATCCACACCGAGCTGTAGACCAACCACATTTATTTTTATTTCTATAGAACATTAATTTCCCTCTTTTAGTTTTTTATTTTTATTGTTTTTTTTTTGTAAGTTTGTATATGCAGTTTTTTTTTGTTTTCTTTGTCTTAATTTAATATTAGTTAACGATATTTTTATCTTAAGCACAAACGCTCTTAAGCAAGATGTGTTCACACCCAAAAGGGTGAATTCTATAATGTATTATTTTATGTAAATAAGTTCATTGTTTATGTGTGCAGTTTTCATCCAGTTGTGTGAACCTAATAAAAAAAAAAAAAATTTGGTTATTTAATATAATTTTAACGATTCGCGAAACTGAAGCAAATAGTATGAGTATGATGAAAAAATATATTATTCCTGATACCCGAGAACGATGATCAAAGTCTTGGAGCGAAGAACATAGCTCATCCAATGCGTTAGTTGGTTTAAAATATACCCGTGGGAAATCGGTGCATCTATTACGGTCTTATCCACTACACGAGAGCAGATCAGAAAATGACTGCATTTTAGAAAATAAATTTTATTTACGGATGAAGCTTTCAGGAAACATTCAGGAAGGCATTAAAGGAGCACTATCTATCAATTTAGTATTACTTATATGTATTTATTTTATGTATTTCATTATGTATGTACGTGTATGTATATGTAGTCTGATATATTATGTATTAGTGTTTTTATTTTTAATTTTTATTATTGTTATGGTTTAGATTGTAAATTGTAAATTGATTAGATTGTATTCTTCTACCCACTCATTTAAAGCTTTCCTTCGTTAAGAACGGTTAGCTGGTAGAAAACTCAATTGTTGAGTTAAGCTCGTCATTTTTATATCTTATCGCAATTACTGCAATATTAACTGTGTGTACAATAAATAATCTACGATCTATATGCAGCGTCTCCTCAAGTACTTCGGACACGTGGCCCGACAAAATCCTGAGAACTTGGAAAAATTAATAGTTGTAGGTCACGTGGAAGGAAAGAGAAGTCGAGGAAGATTGCCAACCAGGTGGACGGACATTATCAAGGAGGCCACAAACACCAGCGTCCCGGGCGCCATTAAGCAGGCCGAATGCAGGCAGCATTGGAGGAAGCTGGTGCAAAAACTGGACCAAGGTGGTCACGACCCTCAGTAATGAGGAAACGACAAAGAAGAAGACAATAAAGAATAAAGAAGCTTTCGTCAATTTAAAGTACATATTCGTAACCTCGTTTATTATATACTAAACCAGTTACAAGTTAAAGCAGTTTTAATGATTATGGAAAATGTTGCCAAGAACTGATACACTCCGCCTACAGGACACCGGTCAACCCCTGCTCAACAGACAGCCCCCAACAAGAGAAGCTAAAATATCGACAATATACGTCACTGGCTGATTACTTTTGTTGTAAATACAGGATGTATTTATCTAATAATAACATAATTTTCACCAACATAAAGGCGTTCGATTAACTTGAAAATTTGCCACGTATCTACGTAATAGTACGTAATGCGTAATTACAATTATCTTTAACTTCAGCCTAGTATCCTCATCAGGTTCATCACGATATATAAAAAAAAACCATTTGAATTTGGTTTGTTTCAATTCAAGATTAAACAATCTTGTTGCATTTAGACACTCATACAAAGTATACCCAATTTAGACAATTTCAGATTTAAAAAAAAATCAAATTCCGACGAAAAAGCAGGACCACCACTGAGCAGGTCATTGCTCCCAGATATATTTAAGAACAGAGATCTATATAATTCATATAATAGTGCAGAAGTACGTAAACTGTGGCTCCTACTTTGTTAGGTTCTAATTTAGTTTAAAAGTATATATTTGACTTAATCAATATTTAAATACAATTGCAGGTGCCCATTAATCATATTTACAATAAAAATCCTATCACAATCCTCGTTTTGTTTTACCATATATTTTTCTTGCAAGTTCAGTACACTGCCTATTTATTATTACTAACAAAAAATGGTTGAGAAAGGCGTAAATAAGTAAGCAACACCTAAGAAAATTATATATTTGCCTTTGATTTTCTTATTCAGCGAGAGAGAGAGAGAGAGACCGAGGGTGCCTGCCACCCCTTCCCAACTACCCCCTAAGTATAACTTACACCCCATACTATAGCCAACGTTCGGCTGAGGAGTTAAACTTAATATTATGGTATTGAAATGGATTCTGTACAAATATTTCTTAAATATAATAGAATAATTCATTTAGTTGTGTTTTATGTAACACAAATTTAACATTTAGTAGAAATTTAGTAAAGTTCAAACGAAAGAAGTTTTTATTCTGATGCTAATTTAAAAAGAATGGTTACCAATGTTACCAGGAAATAATATAAAAATCACAATTTTTTTCGATTATATTAAGAAGCTTTTTTTTTTATTGCTTAGATACTTGGACGAGCTTACAGCCCACCTGATGTTAGGTGGTTACTGGAGCCCCTAGACATCTACAACGTAAATGCGCTACCTTGAGATATAAGTTTTAAGGTCTCAAGAGTATAGTTACAACGGGTGCCCCACCCTTCAAACCGAAACGCATTACCGCTTCACGGCAGAAATAGGCAGGGTAGTGGTACCTACCCGTGCGGACTCACAAGAGGTCCTACCACCAGTAAAGACCATTACCATTTATTTTACTTCAGGAACTGTTTTCTCAGCATATGTCTTCAGAGATTCCACATAGCTTATAATAGTGATTACCAAACACTATAAAGTATGGAAAAAATTCGTATAAGCATATCAGTCAGGTAGTTATATTTCTTGTGATGTTTAAAATGAGGATTCGTAATATTACAGTAGAATCCAATCCTCGTTGAAGGCTACACGTGGGATGTTTTTGAGTGGAAAATGGTTCCTACGCAAATATTGTAAATAAGTATCAATATATACATATAAAAAAAACATAAAGTCCGGTGTGTTTATGTATTTAAGAAAAGAAGATAAAAGTTCAAAGGCAAAAACTAAAAGAAGTATAGAATATAACCGGTGTTTTTTGATTCTCTGACTGTTTGTTTGTTTGCACACAGCTACGGGACCACTGTATTTTCGTGTAATTTTCATAGCTATCCAGATATTAATCTAAAGGAAATTAGGTTTTGTTTGATTAAAATTGCATTTATGGAATGAAATCGTTCTTTTTCAAAGCACAGATTGCTTGATTATTTTGTAGTCTTTCTTATACCTTTAAACGATATATGCCGCAATAAGTGTTCTTTTATTAAAAAAAATAAAACAACTTCAAATATCGTTGAAATTTTTGTTAAAGACCCGAGCGGAGCCGGAGTGGGCCGCTAGTTATAAGTAAACTCACCAGCGGTTACAAGGTTAATGTTTCAAAGTAAAATTTGTTGACGTCGCGATGCTTCTAACGAAGTCAACAGCTTTGAGGTAACAGAAAAATCGAAGTATCTTTCTAGTCTAGCCAATTATGTACGTTCATTATATAAATGTAACAACATGTCTTTCTCAAAAAATATATATACAATAAGCTACTGAATAAATAGTATTGTTTAAAAATTATGTTCGATTATTAATGTTTCTTTTTAAATCATAACTGGTTGAAATTAGAAATTATAATTTACAAATACCATTTTCTCAATGATCATATAGCACCTGCGTTTTTGTTGTTTAAAATGAAGTCGCTGATATGTATGTCTTTAATAATGGCAATGTCCACGGTGAAGTGAGAGCTACGGCATATACAGTTCTTTCAAGTAAATTACGTGGCTTACACGTATTGGCATACGACTTTACCGAATAACGAGTAACATCGGGAAACATGTAACAGCGAAACTAAGAGTTTGCGTAAAGACTGGTGGTTGGACGAATTGAAAGCACACATGGATAGGCTTACTATCTAAATTCAGTGCGACGTAGTCGTTTTTATCAGTTTATAGGGTAGGCCGTCATTGTACTTTAAAGTCGTGGCTTCTACTCCATATTGGAAGATGGGTGACGCAAGTGAAACCATTTGCTCACTTATTGCAGTTAAAGAAAATGATACTGATCTCATTATGGTGCAAAGGCCACCACGCCTGAAAAAAAAAAACTAATGGCACTTGGGTACTGCCGCAGTAAAGCTATTGCATAGCATTTTTTATCAACTTATGCAATTATAATTAGAAAATAATAATTTAATATTAAAAGTGCAACGTCACGTCGCGCACTTATTTACAAACACTACACAAGCGCAACGTGTGAATGTGTTGAACGCGAGCTACATAGTAGGCGGAGTGGGGGTGTTAGGTTTTATTTTCGTTACGGAATTTCTTGATTCGATCGCCGCGCTCTAAGCCCGCGGTAAAAGCTATGCAAAAGCTTAAAAAAACGCCAGGGACTGGTCGAGTTACAACCGTAAGCCACGCGTGACGTAGTTGAGCGCCTAGCACTCATAAATAATGGGTTCAATTTAGACTTAACTCAAACGCATGCTCAAAGGTCAAAGGTATCCACTTTTATTATATTCAAAGCCATTTAAAGACGATCTAAAATAAAAAGTTAAATAATCTGTTTTTAGCCGAATTAAAATTTCGTCAATCGATTTGAAACAAAATATCCAATAAGGACTGGTGTTGTATTCATTGAAACCGGAATATTTAGCTTAGCTAGGAATATATTTGATGAAGTAAACGCACATATGTATGCCTGAAAGATAAAACATTTTAAGATTTTGAAAATTTTATGTGATCAAAATTAAAAAAATTTAAAGAATTTTATTGTGAGCATTAAGTCGCTTGGTTATTTTCTCGGTTAGTGAGCGTTAATATAAAATACTAGCGACCCGCCCTCGCTTCGCTTCGGAAACATTAAAACACACATGAAACAAAAAAATAAAATAAAAAAAATTAAAAAAAAGTAGCCTATGTTCATCAGGGACAATGTCGGCTTCTAATGGAAAAAGAATTTTTCAAATCGGTCCAGTAGTTTCGGAGCCTATTCGAAACAAACAAACAAACAAATCTTTCCTCTTTATAATATTAGTATAGATGAATTGTGCATGTCCCACTTGACGTGAGAATTCTGTCTAGAATTTTTCGTTATCTTACATACACAGAGAGAGAACGAAAACAAAATAAAAGAATGTTTTAATTACGCTTAGCTCATTAATAAGTTTGCTTCTAGCAAACCAAAGTCGGAGCGAATGGATATTTTAAAGAAATGTTAACTGGACAACGCCATAAACATATTTTAATATTATGGAATATAATCCAATACCTAATATGAAACACACACAATAAAAACTAAATTAAACCTTCCCATAAAATGAATACATTAACCCACTGTTTTAGAACGTATGCAGCATGAAATTAAAAAGCCCATATATTTCTTATTTCTAAACAGATTTAAAATTTTGTTCATTGGCTCTATTTCTAGTTTTCTTTCTACGTGACTACATGAAACCGTCATCAGTACTCGAATTAGCTTTTGCTGTCAACCCTGTCTAAGTTATTATCAATTTAAAAAAAACTATAAAAACAGTGGAACTCAGCTCTAAAAAGCGAATCCTCGTGATCAATATCAGTTAATTTATGAAGCGTCTAACAAATTCAATGTCCGCGTTTTGTTTATCTTTCAGAACGAACTCGGATTAACATTTACTGTTTTAATTTACATTTTAATTATCCGATACAGTTACCAAGTCTACCTGCCTGACTATTAAGCGGGCACATCGTAGTTGTACTGTAATAAAACATGCTTTTTTTATAAAATTAACTTTTGTGTCGAGTAAATTTTGCGTTTTGATTCTATTTACAATATTATCGGGAAATATCCTTATGAAATTTGAAGGTTTTGTAGTCGAAATTTTAACCAAAAATTTGCATAGTCGGTAAAAGTTGACTTCGAACCCAAATGAATTATGTAAAATGTGAAACTTTAAAGACACGTTCAATATAAATTTGTTTCAACAAGATTACTCGTTTCTCAAGAGATATAATATATTCTGCTGAATTTTATGTGTAGTTGGGTGCCAAAAAAAGGTTATTTATTTTTTACATTTAAATTGTATATTTTAATCGTAGTCCCGTGTTCCGGTTTGAATATTTAGATTAAAAATGCAACAACGAATTCTTTACCTGTATCTAAGTGTAATTAATTAAAGCGAATTAACCCATAGACACAGCCCACTGAGTTTCTCGCCGGATCTTCTCAGTGGGTCGCGTTTCCGATCCGTTGGTAGATTCTGCGAAGCACTGCTCTTGCTAGGGCCAGTGTTAGCAACTTCGTCAGGTTTGAGCCCCATGGGCTCACCTACTCGTCCGGTAACGCTGATATAGCCTCTCAAGGCTATCAGCATAGGTAGGGAAAAAAAAACAGTATTATTATATCGTAAAGCCTTTGCTTATTTCTTCTTGCTTGATGCTGCAACGGATCAGTCGATAAATATACCCACTGGTTTCTGGCCGCATCTTCGCAGTGGGTCGCGAATCCGATCCGATGGTAGATTCAGCGAAGCACTTCTCACAGGTTGAACCGCGTTAGCTCACCTACCAGACCGCGCTTAGTTAGAATAGCCCCTTAGGCTACCAACGATTAGGTAGGGAAATAAATTATATAAATATTTTTTTGGGAAGAGATGGCTTATTAACAAATTAGAGATATTTAATAATATTAAAATACTTTTATGCCGTAAATTGATATTTATATATTTTTTTTATTGCTTGGATATGATTGGATGACCTCACAGCCCACCTGATTTTAAGTGGTTACTGGAACCCATAGACATCTACAACGTAAATCGCCACCCACCTTGAGATATAATTTCTAAGGTCTCAGTATAGTTACAACGGCCGCCCCGCCCTTCAAACCGAAACGCATAACTCCTTCACGGCAGAAATAGGCAGGGCGGTGGTACTTACGCGTGCGGACCCAAAAGAGGTCCTACCACCAGTAAATAATACACACAAATCCACAAGACACGCTCAGTATTCAATGTATTAAGTAATGTCTTTTTTTCTCGTTTTTGATCGGAATGTATACGATTACTTGGATACGTGAGTGGGCACATAATGTTGGATGGAAAAAAATAAGGGTTTCATAATCTAAAGTTTGACTTAATATATGATTTAATGTAAGACACAGTAGAACTAAGAAAATAATTTGAATATTCATTGTTCATTTTATTTTATCAAAAAAATAATTAAATTTACATATCTTCATCGATATTACGTAAGATCGCATTGCTTTTAAAAAAATTTTTAAGCATAAAGTAATGAATTAAGTTTAAGAATATTTTACAGCATAATTGTTTTTTAAATTATTAAAGTATTTTTTCAAATTAACCTTAATTAACAAATAAGGAAGGTTGCCGTTTCTTTTTTTTTCCACAATTCTGCAAATCTGGGTTATTTTCTATCATTTAATCGATCGATTCGGTAGTGCAGAAGTTAGCGCCGCAGACAGTATTTTTAATTTTTTTTTATTGCTTAGCTGGGTGATCGAGCTCACAGCCCACCTGGTGTTAAATGGCTACTGGAACTCATAGACATCCACAACGCAAATGCGCCACCCACCTTGAGTTATAAGTTCTAAGGTCCCAGTATAGTTACAACGGCTGCACCACCCTTCAAACCGAAACGCATTACTTCTTCACGGCAGAAATAGGCAGGGTGGTGGTACCTACCTGCACGGACTCACAAGAGGTCCTACCTTTTAAGTACCTCAAGCACCGAGCATCGTTCTCGCCGAACCTGTCGTTTGCGAGTAGGTAAGCTCACGGAGCTCACCTACTTGTTAAGGTTACGCTGAAATGGTCTCTCAAGACCCTTCAGCTTAGGTAGGTAAACAAAAGCAAAAAGCATTTATTGATCCAACAAACTATATACTCGCGTCTTCCGTGATTCCACGCTATATAATTCTATTCTTTTTATTGATCAGTGCTGTTAGGATCAGTGCTGTCCTATGAGCCCGCACGGGTAAGAACGGAACTCCGCGAAGGGTGGGGCAGCCACTATGGAGCTGAGACCTAAATTCATGTCTCAAGGTGGGTGGTACACACTTAACACGAGATGGGCCGTGAGCTTGTCCACCCGTCTTCTCTTATTTTTCTCTACCTCATCCCACTAGGTGGGGTCGGCACAGCTAATTTTTCTCTTCCATTATCTTCTATTAGTCGTCATCTCAACACTCACTCCTCTCTCTCTCTCTCTCTCTCATATCGTCATTAACACACTCCATCCATGTCTTCTTTGGTCGACTTTTTCCCCCTCTACCTTGCACTACCATTTTCATACATCTCCTAGTCACATGCATCTTCTCTCTACGCATCACATGTCCATACCATGCTAACCGTACGTACGTGCTTTAATTCATCCACCTTGTCCACCCGTCTAATAAATATAAATAAAAAATACATACCTCTGTGCGAATTATCTTTGAAAAGATTAAGTAATTATTAGTAGGTTCACTGTCGTTTTGCTGATGTCCACGAGCAACAGTATCCAGTTACATCAGAGGGCCGTAATGTAATCTGCTTTCGTTCGCATAAAATGAAATCGTAACGAAATGTCATCTCGCCACCTTGTGACGTAATATTATTTCGAAACTAAGTAACCTACTATATATTTATCATAGATCTTGAACTTATATACCAATATATTATTGGTATATAATGGCATTGTTAGCTCTTATATATAAAGTCGCTTTACCTTTTTCTTTACCTTTTTTTTCTACCGGGACTTATGGCAGGATTTAGGGGAGGCCTATGCGAAAACAAAACAATCTTTGCCGGTGTCAAATGTTTAAAAAAATTACTTTAATAGTATATTGTACCTAAATATGAATTAAGGTTATTTAGAAAGGCTTCTTTATCTCTATCTTACCTTTTTCTGTCGCGAAGTTACGCATCGATGTATTTTGAGAGATCTCTTTGAATAATGTTAGTCATAGCAAACCGCAATATTCCCCGTTTCCCTATGTGAAGACGGTTGTCTGGGAGAGATTTTTTAACGATAAAACCGCGCCTATTATACAAACTGCACCTTCTTGTTGACTGGTTTTTATATTAAATGTCTTGGTGGGCAATAAAGTCTAACTCTCTCTCTCTCTTTCTCTGTCGCAATCTGTTTTGAAAAGCGCCACATTTATACAATACTATGATGATCTCAACTGCCTCAAATTGTGTGGCGGTATTTGTGTAATATTAGTATAATAAAAAACGAATTTGTGTTATTGAATTGATAGTAAAATATTATTATTAAGGACGCGTAATAATGTAAGTGCAGCCCTAGCAAAGACGCGGTACGCAGAGCCGCGTAAAATCAATACATCAGATTGAGTTTACCGTGGCCTGTATAACACAAAGAACTAACCCTTTGGAATTAACAATTATCGTACTTGAAGGGTGGATTCAACGTTTAATTATCGAGAATTATTCTAGAACGTGGTCATTTTATAGCGGCAAACTGTTTAGTAACCTCAAAGTTAATTATGATTTATAAATACGCGGTAAATGAGATAAGTTTAGCGTATACGACGCGCAATGTAATTAAAAATCCTAGGACACGTAGGGTCAACGAGCAGGTCTATCTTTAAATTAGATTGCTGGCTTAGAAAATTTTGAATTTATTATATAGACAAGTATTTATGCTTAGATTGGTAAATAGATAGTCCTTTCCTTATTTCAATTTCAACTTTGCGGCGTGGCAACTTTGGCGTGTGTTTTTTTTTTATTGCTTAGATGGATGGACGAGCTCACAGCCCACCTGATGTTAAGTGGTTACTGGAACCCATAGACATCTACAACGTAAATGCGCCACCCACCTCGAGATATAAGTTCTAAGGTCTCAGTATAGTTACACCCTACATTCCACCCTACATTCGTTTGAACTTGGATTTAATATATAATACGAATATGTAGATCGTTGATTTTAAGCCAGGAAATGTGACCAATAATTAAGTTTCATCGAACTCAGATTTATTGATAACGTAACACATTAATTTTACTAGTGTTTGTTTAAAAAAGGAAAACCTGATTTTCGGCGATATTCTAAAACACTTTAAAATTGAATTAGTGTTTTATGTGCAGTTAATATTCAAGGTTAACGGTTTTCAAATAGATGCTGAGTTCCTGACAAATTAAAAAACACGAATTTGATTATTTTGAGATTTGTTAAAATTAATTTTGGTTAACAATACGAATCTTTGTGGAAAGTAATTGCAGTTAAAAGATAAAAGTCGGTTAAAGAGCGTGTATATATAGATATAGATTTAGATATATTTTTAATACTTATTAACTAAATGTAGAACGTGTGTGTGCGAAGCATGGGGACATTAGCGTTACTATAAAATAGACCCACAATGGGACTTGCAAGCGAGATCACATTTTCCCTCGGCGTCCCCTCGGCTTGCTGTTGCTAAGCAAGGTTGCCAGACGTTCGTAAATATGATTTAAATTCTTTTGCATTTTAACGGACTAAACGACTTGGAATGTTAAAATAAGCGAACACGAAACATTGACAAGAACGCGTTTTTTTTCTATGATATTTTAATGCTGGATTTTTTAATTTGTTAATATCAAATTAAATTCATGCCACGCATTTTACATCTTTTCATGCTAGATCTGCTTCTAGGTCAATTTTATCAAATATCTCAGTCTGTTTCTTTTTCCTATTAATACAAAATCGAACTATTTATTTCTTTTTTTTTGCGAAGATGTAACTTCGCGAATATCTCTTAAAGTTTTACGAGTTATTTTGTGAATTAAGCCCTTACGTATGTAGGTATGTACGTAAAATTTATTTTTCTAATTCAGGTAACCCCCGCTTCAGGGACGCTGTCGCACACTGACAGTGGAGCGATTAATTACTTATTTCGCCCCTTCCCTGACGAATGCCGGTTTGAATTGCCGACGGAAACGAATATTGTCGGATACGAGTCGTTTTTGAGAGATTTGCTACTTACAATCGCGTCCGAAACTTGAATGGCACGTTAATGATTCTTTTAAGCATTTGATTATCATTGAAATCAAGGGTCGAATTGGGATCTCTCGACACTCACAGAACTATTGTCACTACCACATATCTTCGAAAATGCTCTAGTCAAAGTACAGCACGAATTAGAATACTTTTTTTTTATTGCCCTTGTAGGCAGACGAGCATACGGCCTACCTAATGGTGATTAGTTACCGTCGCCCATGGACTTCAGCAATGCCAGGGGCAGAGCCAAGCCGTTGCCCACCGCTTAATACTTCCCACAAGCTTCGTTTGAAGAAGGACATGTCATAGCGCTCGGGAAACACCGTGGGGCTCATTCCATAGCCGGATTTTACGTGGCAATAAAGACCTCGGGAAACGCACTGTCGATGAACGCAGCGGTTCCAGTTAATATGGATGAACTCTGCTTCGATGGCGGGAGGTCCGATGATAAAAAGGAGATGAGGTGATCATCTCAAACAATTCCTCAGAGCACTCCCCATGGAACATACGGTATAAAATACAGAAGGAAACGAAGTCCCTCCGCAGACACTTTAACACTGCTTCACACACTGAAGGCGTTATTATCGTTTAACTCACAGTACTCGCAGTTCGGTTGTGAGGATTAGCTTGTGCGTAGTCTCCGCGAAGCTCTACCTAAGTCTTTGGTTTATTATAACAAGCCGTATACCATAATGTCATTAGCATTAAATTAGGTTAATAAACGCAAAATAATCTCCCCATAAATTAGACGGATTTGCATCGACAATAACTGCGGTTTCCGCGATTGTAGCAACATCTAAAACTTCAGCGGTTTTCAAACAATCTTTAGGGCAGTTTGTGCTTTACAATGAGACGAAAAAAGGTAAATCGATGTTAGGTACCCACGAATCACATCATAGTCTTGAGTTATATTTTCGATGTACAAAATACAGACACATTTCAATCTGGACCATGTCTTTCTTATATTTTGAGTGTCTCTTTGGATAAAAGGTGACTGAACTCGATTATTAAGTACTTGTACTTGTCTGTTGGAATTTTCGGAATATTTCTCTTTACAATAAACGAAAGGATTTTGGAAACAAAATGTACATCACTTCTTTTAGGCCTTATCCCACATTACGTGGGTTCGACATAGCGTTTCATTTTATTAAGGGGAATTATTATCTTATACCTTATCAATATGTACGGGACGTGTAATATTTTAAAGGGTGTATGTTAATAAGACCGAGTTATATATAACATTGGTCACACAAGCTTAGTTGAGCCAAGCGTAATAGTTGTTATGGTTAATTACTTTCAAATATCGTTCAAACCTTGGAGATTCGTGATTTATAATCTCACTAGGCTCGGCAAGATGCGAACGCCTGCGTGGGACTTATTTAGAAAAGTTTTACTTGAAAAATCTTTACTTAATCTTAATTTTCGAGAATGATCTGCTAACACTCTGCCTACACAGAACTTAGAGATAAAGTTTAATGTTTTTTTAGGGCAATTTTAGGTAATTATATCTATACTAGTTTTTGCCCGCGACTTCGTCCGCGTGGAATAGTTCACAAATAATGCTTTATTTTAGAACAAATTTGGTTAGAATAAAAAACGTTATAGTGAACCAACACATGTCGCGGACTTTTTTTTAGACCTTTTAAAGTGGAACAATTCTGTCTTACATTATTTTATCGAAACTTTAACCGTTTCTGCAGCGCACGCAGCGGAAGCTCTCAAAAGGAAAAAAAAAAACGATTTTGAAACATTATTTATTGGTGCTGCGCTGGTATTGGTCTTAGCGTGATTTTATATAGCCTATAGCCTTTCTCGATAAATTGACTATCTAACACTGAAAGAATTTTTCAAATCGGCCAGTAGTTCCTGAGATTAGCGCGCTCAAACAAACAAACTCTTCAGCTTTATAATATTAGTATTATAGATAATGAGATTATTGATAAATGATGCTCTCAGTTTGTTTTGTTCAAATTTCACTCAGGTTGCTAGCGGCTAATGTCGTTCACTGATTCTTCGCTTCGGGTACCTGTTTTTTAGTAAAAATCGCTGTGTCCCGATCTGATTCAGCATCTAAATATATAAAATGTAGTAATAAATTAAAATACGTCACGTCCCAGTAGTCGTACGTTAATGCTAATAACCTTCCAAGAAGTGTTAATAACAGACTTCCGAAGATTCGACTCAATTGTATAAGCGAGGGAAAAAATATCATCGTATATATTAATGCGTATAGAAATTTATCCGTATATATTTCTTATGCTGCCGTTAATACTTCTACAAGCATACGATTGGCTTGAAAATGAATAAGCCTATGAAACAGAGAGGTTTAAATTAAATATTAGAGAAAAAACTCCCAGTTAAAGAAAAATGAAGCACGATACTCCCGTAAACGTAGAGAGGTATAGAGAGAGAGAGAGAGAGAGAGAGAGAGGGTGAAGCTGAAATAGCCTCTCAAGGTTATCAGCATAGGTAGGAAAAAAAAACACCAGTAAAAAAAGTTCACGCTCATACAATAACAGTGTGGCTCAACGAAATCACACCGCAAAAATATCTAATCCATATTACAATTACAATCGATATCCATTGTAATAATTCGGGAAAGCACGCGAACGTAACGTTTTGACTAAGTTACCAGAGAGTCCTTGGCAATAAATTACTTGCGAAGTTCTATGTTCGAGCCAGAGTAATCATAGCAAATCCCTTTTACAAATTAGGGAGTGTCTGGCTTCAGTTTTGTATGTGAAATTGTAGGCGAGATGTTTCGGATTATTATTATATTGTGATTTTAGTTGAAGGCTTTAAGATAGTGTTCGCTCACTGATCGAATATTGAAGTTACGAGTCATCACACCACATCACGACAAGATTTGGAATTATTGTATTTCCCGTTCGTCTTGCTGTCAATGTTTTAAAAAACTAATTATATATTTCCAAAAAAAATTCATGATATTCAAGCTTGGAAATAAAAAAAAGAAAACTGGCTGATGGAGGAGAACATTGAACTTATCTATTTTGCCTCCATATATGGATGGTACAAAACAAAACTCCAACTTACAAAACTGAACATTTCAAACGTAATTTATGAATGGCTGCCAATAAATTCTAAATTCAAATTAATTTAATAAAAAAAAAAAAAAGGAACAGTATTTTCATATTCACTCATTTGTTTTTTGATAACTGCTTTGGTTTTTGTAATTTGTATCTTTTTCATAGACATGGATACAATAAAAATAAGAATAGCTTTGGAATACGAGTTCTGTCGGGCAGCAAGGCCTACAAACGGCTCACAACATTAATGACGTGTACGGAGTGAACAGTACAAACGCACGCACGACCCGTTATTAGTTCGAACGCTTCTCTACATGTAAATTTTTAACTAAAAATGAACCCCGTGCTTGCTCTTTTTTTTCCTTGCCAATGCTGATAGCCTTGAGAGGCTATTTCAGCTTCTCCTTAACGTGTAGGCGAGCTCACGGGGCTCAAACAGGAGTGTTGCTAACACTGGCCCTAGCAAAGGCAGTGCTTCGCAGAATCTACCTCCGGATCGGAAACGCGACCCACGGAGAAGGTCCGGCGAGAAACTCAGTGGGCTGATCTAACTAAAGTCAACAACGACGTATTAAAAGTGATAATGGAAGCTGACGATACTCAATCTGCCGCTGAGTTAGCATCAGCTTGAAACGTTAGCATCAAAACTATATTGGTCTATTTGTGTCGAAAGGTAAAAAGACTTGATGAGTAGGTGGCGCACAAACTGAACGATCACCAACGCGACGAACGCTTTAAGATATGCCTTATGTTGATTGCGGGATTTTGAACCGCATTGTTACTTGCGATGAAAAATGGATTCATTTTGATAATAGTAAGCCTTCATCGTGTTGGTTATACCGTGTTTGAGCACATAGGCAATGTCTCAAGCTATGGGTGTATATTTTGGTTAATAGAAATAAAAAATGACTTATATTATGTATTATACTAAACGACAAGTTTATACATTCACCTAAACTACATAGTCTATATTCTTAGCTTGTTTTACTTTGCTTAGCTGTAATGTATTCTTTTGTGTATGGTAAGAGAATCTTTGAACGTCATTTTCCCCGCCTTCAAGATGTCCAATTCACTTGAAAATTTGCACACCCATCAAGGACCGTCGACAATTCAATAATTTTATAATTTTGTTTTAATAACCTAATTGCATCCAAATAAATGAAAGCTTTTTAAACTACATATGTTATTTTGTTAGCTACTCGAACGAGCCGTACTTTCAGTTGTCTTTGGTGGCAATGTCAATTCATTGCAGTCATACGAATCATACGAAAACCCAAATATTATATGTAGTTACCGGTGCTTTGGTCGCCGCGCCTCACACCACGGTCCTTCTATTCAGAGATTCCTTGTAGCGAAATTTCTATGAAGTTCAATTAACAATTTCAAAGCAACGACCGGTATATCACGTGTGAATTCGCGGATTTAGTACGTGCTCATTAAATACATGGAATTGAAGGTCGTTGTCGATTTTCACGCAGTTACTAAGCGTTTCTACAATGTGGTGGCGGTTTTTAAGGAAAAGTTTATTTCATTGAAGCAAAATACGAAAAAACTCGCACAATTTTCGAAAATAGATTTCAAAACCAATAGTAGCTCTTAAAGACACATTGGCTGCCGGATCAGAATAGCGCTAACCGCATCTTCCGTGGGTGATGTAAAAATTATTCAAGGGTATCAGTGTTTTTCAAGGCTTATCTTTTTTGTTTCCCTACCTATTCGCTGGCCTAAGAGGCTATTGCAGCTACGTCCGAACGGGTAGATGAGCTCACGGGCTTAGCATGAGAGATTTTGCTAACACTAGCCCAGCAAGAGCAGTGCTTCGCAGAATCTACCACCGGATCGGAATCGTGCCCCACTGAGAAGATCCGGCGAGAAACTCAGTGGGCTGTGTCTATGGGTTAGTTCGCTCGTCGAACTCTTCGTCGTAATCGACGAGTTCGACGAGGACGGTGACTGGTAAAGCTTATCTGTAAGCACGCGGGTAAGTACAACCAACCACTGTACAATAAAATTGAGGTTTCGACCTCATCTCGGAAAGTAGTTGGCAGCGTATCCACGTTATGATGGCAACCAGATAGCCACTCTAAGTCCAGCGGGCCGTTATCTTGTTAACCTAACAACGCTATATAAAAACATAGTTTTCACTTAATCATTTCAAAGCTGCTTACAGAATAATAAATACTCATAAAAACCTAATTTAAACAATGAACAATATTGACTAAGACTCGGCTAAGAAGAAATATGTTTTAGATTACCAGTAATGTAATGAGTCGGTAGTTAATGGACGACTCTCCGCCTGATTCGTGATTCGCTATTGATTTCGCGAACGAGATCATTTTTAATTATGCTAAATACATTGCGTGCTGTTCAAATGTCATTTGTACAAAAAGTCGTTTAGATTTGCTGTTGTCAATAAAATATCGTTAGGTATAAAAAAATTAATGAAATTTTATACGTAACGTTAATTGGTACGTGTTCAAAATAAATGTATTTATCCGCGAACTGTTGTTAATTTGAGGAAAACCAACTCATCACTCGCTTTCGCTTACAAATTATTAACAAAAGGTGCGCTTCATTAAATCCATCTCGTCCTTTGTAATTTGATAGGAAGTTCTCTTTACTTATGTATTCAATGTAGAAATGAAGACCATTACAAAACAAATGTTTAGATTTTGGTTGCTTCGTACGACATTGTGGTGTTAAATTGGATTTGTCTCAAGGTGATAGGTTCACGACTTCTGTGAGTACCTTAAGTGGAGATTGAAGATCGAGCCGGGAGACGACTTAGAACGGATATTTTGTTCCATAATATGATCTTTTTGAACTAATTAACGGGTTATTTATTTATTAATATTTTATTTATAACGTAAATGCCGCCACCTTTAAGCATGAAGTCGAAGTCTCTTGAATGCGGTACCTATCTTTTTTTATTGTTTAGGTGAGTGGACGAGCTCACGGCCCATCTGATGTTAAGTGGTTACCGGAGCCCACAGACATCTTCAATTCCTCATTCCCTACTATCATGCACCTAAAAGAAACTCAAAACGTTTGAGCACAAGAAAGTGACGCCCTGTTATTTATTTTTATGGCACCGTTTCCTGTTTGTAATAATAATATCACTACTGCTAACTGCTCGTACAGAAAATCACTCTTATTATAACATCCATACAATTTATCGAGGTCTGATAAGATAACAACCAGTTTTCACGCGATACAAAAAGACAAAGATAAAAACAGATCGCCTTACGTCGCGTCGCTCGACATTCGAGTTTTGCTACTTTTAGTACGTTTATTGGGTTTTTATTTCTCAATTATTATGTTTCGATTAAATAAATTGATTCGTTCAATTTTATGTTGTTTTTATGAAAATGTCTGGAAGGCTATGTTTGGCTGTTCTGTGATATTGGTTTTAAATATTCAAAAATTGTTTATATTTTAACATAGTATTTTAAAATTACTAGGCATACTCGCCCGCATCGCTGGGCATTTAAAATTAACACTATTATTTATTGTCATTATTATTCTCCCTAATAATACGACATACAACACTCATATAAATATTAGCCTATCTATTAAGTACATGTATTTTCTACACGGATACAAGTTTCAAGTCAATCGGATGCATGGTTCAGTAGTTATAACGGAACATCCGTAAAAACCACTGTAGATTTATATATTAGTATAGTATAGATTTCATGAATGGTATTATGATATTTAAATATAATGACGAGACTCGCAAACAATGAAATATTTTTATGTCGATTTTTTATTCAATTTATATAAATTCAAACAAACAAAAAATTGGATTTGCAATAATGTGATTATTATGAACAAATGAAAGCGTTTTATAGGCTAATGGCATTGCGTAAAAAACCAGCACCATTTTTTTTTAAAACACTTAAAATTATTGATATGTATCAATAGTAGGTATGTATGTGAAATGGTAGTAATTTAAAACTTAACAAAAATATTCATTCATTCGTTCATTTCAGTGTAGGCCAAGATATTGAAGAAACCATTCTAGTTCACTTTCAGTAGTATCGGACTGTGGTTAAAACAATAGCATGTAAGGCAATGTTCAATGTGTAGTAAGCAATGATCAAACAAACTTATCTTCAAGATTCTATCTAAGAGGAGATTTTTACTAACTGAAAAGATACAATCCTGCCAATTTATAACTGTCTTTATGTGCGTCAAAAAGTGAGATGGGAATTAAAACTCTGAAGTCGTCGTGACTTATGGGATAAGACGTCCGGTGCATTCGTGTTGAGCGATGCAACGGTGTTCGAATCCCAGGCGCGTACCAAATTTTCTAATGGAATACGTACTCATCAAATGTTTACGATTAACTTCCACGGTAAAGGAATAACATCGTGTAATAAAAATCAAACCCGCAAAATTTTAATTTGTGTAATTACTGGTGATAGGAACGCTTGTGAGGCCGCGCGGGTGAGTACCACCACCCTGCCTATTTCTGCCGTGAAGCATTAATGCGTTTCGGTTTGAAGGGTGGGACATATGTTGTTTTCTTATAACTGAGACCTTAGCACTCATGTCTCAAGGTGGGTGGCAGCATTTACGCTGTAAATATCTATGAGCTCCGGTAACCACAACCGGGTGCTAGTTTACCCACAATAGCAATAAAAAATGTATAGGATAGCTAGTTTCTTTTAATGACTACTTAAATACTTTTACATAGATCCGCATTGAAGTTTGTGCTCTAATCTGGAAGGCTTGTTTGTGGTTTCCATCTTAATATCAACGTAGAATAATCGTAGAAGGCGCGTATATTGCTTACAGATGGAAGAATCTTTTTTTTTATTGCTCTTTTAGGCAGACGAGCATACGGCCCACCTTATGGTGAGTGGTTACCGTCGCCCATGGACTTCAGCAATGCCAGGGGCAGAACCAAGCCGCTGCCTACCAGAGAGGAGAGGTGACCCTATGGTATCGTCAGCCATCTTCGAGGAATCGACGCAAG
Organism: Bombyx mandarina; assembly: GCF_003987935.1. The sequence continues at coordinate 4,650,156 of NW_021011476.1, read as the reverse complement.
CTGTCCAAATTCGTGTAGCGATATCAATAGTTGTCGGCATCACATTTTTTATTTAAATTGGATAGGTATATATATGAATTTATCTAGTAGTTACGTGTTTCCAATGTGTACTTATCTCTTGTGCTGACATAACTCCTATCTAAGAATTTATTTTACGACGTAGTTTGTTTTGAAACACTCGAATATGGATAATTTTGAAATTAAACAAATCAGTTCATTTTATATGTACTTACCACAATCTATTTACTCTGTTATGGGAAGAATAACTGCTATTAATCAACTTCAAAAATACAATTGAGGTACCTTTCCCAAATACATATAATTTATAATACCTAACACCCTTTATCTAGTCCTCATTGGTTTATTAATAAATACAGATAAGGCAATATGAGAAGTGTTTGTATTGCAACTCGAGTCTGGCTAGTCGAGCCGTTTTTTTATTTATTGCTTGGATGGGTGGACGAGCTCACAGCCCACCTGGTCTTAGATGGTTACTGGAGCCCATAGACATCTACAATGTAAATGCCGCCACCCAGCTTCAGACATGAGTTCTAAGGTCTCATGTATAGTTACAACGGCTGCCCCGCCCTTCAAACCGAAACGCAATACTGTTTCACGGCTGAAATAGGCAGGGTGGTGGTACTGACAAGAGGTCCTACCACCAGTATGTGTGTTAACTTCAGAATTTTTTTCTAGATGGAGCGATTTAGTGATCCCATTTAGTGGTTTTTCAATTAACCTTACAAATGATATCTGAGAACATCGATGATATTCTCATTTTGATTTGTTAAAGTCTGGTTTTCTTTCCTGTTGAAATTTTGCTGAGTTCATTGCTCGCCCGATGTTTAGTGGTCAAGACATGAATGCAGCCACTAACTTCAAATCAAAGTCGGAGTGTAGATATTGCAACCGCTTGAAACTGTAATCGAAGAGAGTGCCTATCAAATATAACATTTTTGACATCTATATATTAATTAATACGTGAAACCAAAATTTTGTGCCTGTTTTTACCAAAATTGCGCGGACGGAGGAGTATGAAATTTCCCACACTTATAGAGAATATAGAGAAGGAGTGCAGAATGTTAATATTTTTTAAATTATGCATAAAAAATACATTAAATCAATAAAAAAAACATTACACACACTACCATGTATTTGAAACACACGCATGCATACTATTTGTTTATTATCAAACTTTTTTATTGCTTATAGTCTGTGGTCAAATTGAGAATAGATTGAATATTGTTTGTCTTTATTTTTATTTGTCTATAGTGTAGTCTTGGCGAAATCTGTGATTATAGAACTATAATAGTCTTTGACAATTAGAATCATAATAGTGTACAAACTTATAATTTCAATTAATTATAGTCGAATTTCGACTACCAGGGGACCACTAGTTTCAAATGAATTCCTCTATCCTCGTTTAGACAAACCCGGACCGCTCTGATGTCCGACCATTGAGTTGACTTTGGTACGATCGCGACCAAGCTTCACAAAATCACCCGCGAAGCCGATCTGAAGGTTTCCTGAAAATTTCATAGATACCGATCCAGCTGCTTAGGGGTATTCCTACATGGAGTATACATATCAGCCATTATACATATTTATCAAATCAAATCACATCAAATCAAATCAAAAAAAATTTATTCAACATAAATGAAAGTACATACTTGTTGAACGTCAAAAGAACTACCGCCAATTCACAAGAACTAGCCTCCGTCCTGAGAAGAATTGGCAAGAAACTCAGCGGGCATGTTTTTTTTTTTTTTTTTTTTTAATAAGCAATTATTATTTATTAATTTTTTTAATATTACATTTTTTTTTAAATATGAGTTTTTTACAATGAGTATTATAACGTAACAATTACTACAATATTGAAATGCCCGGAGCGAGCAACTCATTCCCAGCTCTCAAATCCAACAATTTTGACGTAAAATTCTATTAAACGCTTATTTACTAGAGTTAATTTAGTAATTACAGTTTAATAAGGTTGAAATGACCGTGTGTTGTTGATCGCGCATGTGTACATATTTATGTGTGCCCGTGTAACGGCGTCTAGCTCACGGCATGCGTGTAACTGAGATATCAAGTGGGATACGCCACTCCGAAGCCACGGCGCGACATGCATTGTAATTATTAATGTTTAAAAAATGTACCTTTTTTAATATTTTATGTAATACTTAGGGTTGCCGGATTTTTTTTCAGCCTATAAGGGGCAAATAGGCAAACAATACAGGAATTTAGTTTTTTACGCGGGACAAATGAAAAACAAAATCATATACATAGTGACATTCTATATATTTTTTATATTTCTCCGAGGAGCAAGTCAGTGTTAACATATTTTAATCGGTTTTAACATATTTATAAAAATCATTACAATTATAATCGTACGGTTCGAATACGGTACAGTCAGTACCGCCGGGACATTCTAAACTAAGCCTAAAATACGGGACGTCCCGGAAAATCTGGCAACCCTAGTAATATTTATGAATTTCGACTGCTTTTCATACCGCCTTTTGTAAGTCAATGCGACTATACTATCTAACAAATGTATTATAAAATTACAAACAATAACGTATTATTATTGACGTCTCATGAACGAGGCTAACTCGCTATCAGATAATACGAGCTATCTGATAGTGGGTTAGTTCGCTCCCCTGCTCGCAAAAGACAAAAAATCCTTAGGAAACTCCCCTGATATGCCAAAAACGTTTGTACATTGTATAGTTTATCAGAACTGATAAATGACGTGTTAACGCATACTAATTGTATTTATATCAAGAACTTACGAATACACAGTTTTTATATTAAGTCTGTCGCGAGGTAATTGAGACTTGAAGAGCCAGACAGCTGGCTTAGTCTGATTGAGACTTCTACTACATATCTTGAGTTTTTTTTCCTATCTATGCTGATAGCCTTGAGAGGCTATTTCAGCTTCGCCCTAACATGTAGGTGAGCTCACGGGGCTCAAACCGGAATGTTGCTAACACTAGCCCTAGCAAGAGCAGTGCTTCGCAGAATCTACCACCGGATCGGAAACGCGTCCCACTGAGAAGATTCGGCGTGAAACTCAGTGTGCTGTGTCTGTGGGTTAATGCGCTCGTCGAGCCCTTCGTCGCAAGCGACGAGTTCGACAAGGACTGTGACCGGAGCTTGTAGTACCTAAATGGATCGGGAGGATCCGTAATGACGTGTTTTGAGCGACGTCGACTATTATTACCATTCGATCTTGACATACGAGGCAGCGTTCACGTTTGAGATCTATGAGCTCCGATACAATACTGTTAAAAATTATGTTTGTTTTGCGAGAATAAGTTGAAATTAATACATTCGTAGAAAAAATGTATTGCAATTATTTATGTGTTTAAATTTGTTATACAACTGTACGAAGCGGATGATGGCGGACCGTATCTTATCTAACACAATCACGGAACAATATACAAACGTGTTGTGTTCTTACAGACATATAGGTATAGACTTGTTTTATCGGACTAGTTCATGGCTGCCTTCCGATAGTTAAATAAATGGTAGTTCAAAAGAAACGATTTCTTATATTGGTTTTACATATTTTGATTTTTTTTGATTTTTAAATTTGTATTCGTATCTTCAAAGAATACGACAGATGTTTCTTTATCCACTAATGTCAAGGTATTCCTGGATTTTTTCTACGTACAACAAAAAAAAGCAAAGGATGCTTGATTTCAATTTAAAATTATTTTCGTAATTCTACTCTGTACCGCTGGCTTAAAATAAAAATATAATTATTTTTATGCCACAAGTTCAGTGTAGTACAATAAAAATGCACATTTCACATCACATCAATCTTGTTACAGTTTAGATCATGAAAATAAATAAAAAAAAGGCGTTCGGTTAGAGAAGACAGTATTCTGGATCTTATTACAAGTCCGTTGTCCATCTGTCGCAATTTCGAATAAGCTGCCGTGTGAAAATATTTGTTCAGTAACCAGGCTTCATCGGAATGTTATATTTAAAAAAAACGATGTCGAGAGGTGAAAAGCTATTTGGTTTAAGCGACATTTAGGTATATTTTTAATTAAAGATCCTTTTTATTTGGTATTAATATCTTTTTAATATTTAATTTTTTAACATTATGTTTTTAATGTTAGCTTTTTTGTCATGAGATTTTTTCCAAATTTTAAACTCTATATAGCTCTCCTGTTAAGTTACAAAAATGTCACTGAATAGCCACAGACACAAATAGCCTTTCACATTCGATATAGTATTTTAGTTGTTAGTTGAAGAATTTCTCTCTTTCTCTCTCTCTTATATCGGTCCCTCACTGCTGAGGATCGTGACTCCATCCGATTATGTCAACCAGCTGTCTCCATCGATCCCGTTTTGTAGCTTGGTGGACTGCGTCATTGACAGGTACCCTCAGTTCCTCCGCTATTTGGTCCGACCATCGTTTGGGACCTCTGCCCCTAAGTCTTTTTCCCTCTATTTTACCGGTCATGAAGAATTTCATGAGTCAATTAATCAGGGATTAGTTATAATATAATAAGGGCCGTTTAAAATGATACGCATCGTCATTCTCACGGAGAAAAGACAAAGACAATTAATTTGGATTTTAAAACATGACATTGTAACTATACTGAGACCCTTAGAACTTATATCTCAAGGTGTGTGGCGCATTTACGTTGTAGATGTCTATGGGCTCCAGCAACCACTTAACACCAGGTGGGCTGTGAGCTCGTCCACACATCTAAGCAATAAAAAAAAAAAACATGAACATATATATTAGTTGAACGATGTATTTTTGAAGAAATTATAAGACACTGAAAAAACGAGTGGTTTTTTTTAAACGTAAATAAATACAAATCATCCCTTTCTTGTTAAGATTAAGATCTCACTGCATAAGTGCAGTGCTTCTGCATCTAAAATTAATAAAAACACAAGACGAACGCGCACATGTTAACATTAGTCGTAAAAAGCCTGCTTGGCTTTACCGCTACCGGCACGCCGATTCTAACACACTCGAAACTGACTTACGACAAATTTTGCATTGTAAAGTTTTATTACTATTAATCGGCCGTCGTGACATTTGCAAAATATTGGTTGTGTCCCAACGAGATTGCACAGTGAGTAGCCGTCCTTACACAAGAGCGTTCTCCTCACTACAATCAACTAACGGGTTTCGCGAACGAGTTTTGTATCAATAAAATAAAAATAAAAAAACAAGCGGTAAAATTGACGCGGGTAAATTTCAAATTTTTGTTCGGTTAGGAAAGGCTTTTTTTTGCACGACTATGATGACGTTAATCATCTATACAATATTTAATCTTTTAAGACTCAGACAGACTGAAAAGTTCGGGCACAGATAGGTTGTGAAAGGCTGGCCTTTTTAGCTTTGTTTTAAAAAAAAGACACGGAACAAATACGTCCACGTGATCTCACTTATAAAATAGTGTCTATAAATATAGTGTCTATAACAGAAGATGAAGTTCTTGAGGTACCGGCATTGCCTCAGATCTTTTATCTATCATTTTAATGTCTCTCTTATTTTCTTACCAACTCATAGACTGAGTTTTTCGACGGATCTTTTCAGTGGATCGCGATTCCGATCCGGTAGTAGATTCTGCGAAGCACTGCTCTTGCTAGGGCTAGTATTAGTAATGTCCTCAGGTTTGGACCACGTGAACTCACCTACTCGCTCGGTTATGCTGGCATAGCCTCTCAAGGCTACCAGCTTAGGTAGGAAAAAAAGGAGAATTGTACTGCTCATACTCGTGCAAATATGTGTGAGTCGCCCCATAGCAAACCAGCTAGAATGTATAAAGAAAAAGTCTTCGTATTGATAAAATAATACCTCGTGATTTTATAAATAAAACAAGAAAACAATAGTAATGCTTAAATTATAGACTACATACGTACGGTCTTACCCACGCTTCACGGTTCTCTCTAGAGAAAGTATTGGTTGGAAGTGTGTTGCAGTAAGGGCAATTTTACTTTCAAAATATGTTTTCTTATATGCACAGAAAATATTAACTAGTAATATTTACCAAAGTCTTGATCTACATTAAATTTGTTTAAGATTAAAAATATTAGATGCAGTTTATGTGAGATCGCGCTAGATCGGCCCCAAGATTTATTTCAAAACACTAGCTACGTGTTTGTTTTCGATAGCGGCTTGCTGTATTCTCGGATTATTCTATTTTAACGACATTATTATAGCAAACAAGAGCTCACGGTCAAATGTTTATTGACAGTATAATTTCGATCGCGCTAATAATAGTGAAGTTAGATGGATTTTGGGGGACATTTTTCGAAAATGAAGGTAAGGACGATATAATTAGGAAAAAAACGGGATATTTATTAATTACTTTATTGTTTTTTCCTATCTCTGCTGATAGCCTTGAGAGGCTATTTCAGCTTTCCTTAGCGTGTAGGCTGAAACCGGGAGTGTTGCTAACACTGGCCCTAGCAAGAGCAGTGCTTCGCAGAATCTACCACCGGATTGGGGAAGTGACCCACTGAGAAGATCCGGCGAGAAACTCAGTGCTATGGGCTCAGCTGTGTCTATGGGTTAATTTACTTGTCGAGCCCTTCGTTCCTTCGGCGAGGACGGTGACCGGTGCTTGAGGTACATAAAAGCACTGTTAACGGATCGGGAGGACCCGTAATGACGTATTTAGGGATACTTTATTGATGTGTCATGTACACAGTGAAACGCGAAATCAGTTAATGCGCGGTAGTCAAGGTCAAGCAAGCACTGCGGGAAATCGTCTGTCAGATGCTTTAGATTGCGGGTTCATCTAACATGAGTTAACTAAAGTTTTTATTTAGTATGCCTCAATAACATTTTTTATCCTTAGAGAGATAATGAAACATAAGTACTCGCTAATGTTTTATGTGAAACATTGTAATATAGTAATTTACATAATGCGTTTCTGTTACACATATTGAACATCGTTTAGTTAGAAAACTGGTGTATAACTCTCGTATTCTACTCACCGTGGTAGGTGCGCTTGGCAAAATTTTCAAACTAAAACAGTTATGTGGTTAATGGGCAATCCCTTTGGCAGCCCGCCATGTTTCGGCGTCAGAACCGAGACTGCATCGTTTATAATTAACACGTTCGTTACAAATTTCTTTTGCAATAACTACATATTAAACTAACCTATGTTTGGTTTTGGATTTGACAATAATAACTACGATTATTGTATGTTAATATTTTCCCTTTATGCGGTTTAAAAAAAACCTCTAGTCTTTTTGGTTACGTCAGAGTATTTCTTGTTATGAACAAAAGATAGGGTAAATAGAAGAATCATTTTTAAAAATAACCTTCCTTTTTTAAATTTGCACGTTCCTATGAATCATAGGTTACGTTCGACGTTTGAAAATATTAATAGATTAAAAATAAATCTTATCAGTTTCCGAGACCGAGATGAACGATGACTAACTGTTCATTAATTGAAAAAAAAAAGCTTTACAATGTGTCCCAGTTCGGTCACTGCATCGATTTTAAAAATAGAATCTCGTTGCGTTTTCTATACGCCTTGCTGATAAACAATCGTTAATGTAATAAACTCTTAAAGATATGACAGTAAAGTGTAGATTCGTTTTTTTTTAACGCTGTAGTTACAACGTTTTGGAGTTAATTATAAATGTTTGAATGGAATTCATACGATATGCTCTCCTACATCGAAACTCAAATATGAAGCATTTACAAAATGATGTTCTAAATTGGAAAATTTTAATGCGTTTGATACACGCCCAACATATTTGATACTTTAAATGTAATATGTATTACGTAATACGTGGAATACTTTGGGATATTCATATATATATGTATATTTTTTTTGTTTTACTTTAGGTCTTATTCTTAACTGCATATGAGTCGTCTATTATCAAAGGTGGCAATCTGTGCATTTGGACAAAAAAATGTTATTGATATGTCAATACAGATTGATTTGAATATAATCGTCTCCTTCAAAGAATACGGTTCAAAACCTGCATTAAATAAAGGTTAATACTTAACCTGTTATTTATCTAAGATGTCGTTCAGAAGAGTTTTGTGACTGCCAATGGAATACAAAGTNTATAATCGTCTCCTTCAAAGAATACGGTTCAAAACCTGCATTAAATAAAGGTTAATACTTAACCTGTTATTTATCTAAGATGTCGTTCAGAAGAGTTTTGTGACTGCCAATGGAATACAAAGTCAATAATTCGTTTTTCTGATTTACCAATAATTGTCCAAAAGTCACATTGTCGGCTTTGATAATAGTCGACTCATATTATACCATCAACAGGACAATACTGTATTTAAAGCACCTCGTGTTACTATTCAAATTTTTTTTGTAGACGACGCGAACAGACATATCGTTACTATTTTCAATGGCTTCCAAGGCCAATGGACTTTATCAATATCAATGGCGCAGCCCTTCGCTAACATGAAAAGTACCTATTAAATTTGAAAAAAGAATTGTCAAAACTCTTACTGGCCGTATGGTGATAGGTCGCAAATTTTGTTATTGCCTTCTGATGTTTACTTTAGAAACGGGCTTCACGACAGAAATGGAGTAGAAAATGGCACAATGTTAGTCTGTTTTGGTACACTACACGTCCTTTCGTAATTATTATATATACTAGTGGTCTCCCGGTAGTCGAAATTCGACTATAATTAATTGAAATTATGTATAAGTTTGTACACTATTATGATTCTATTGTCAAAGACTATTTTACTTCTATAGATCACAGATTTCGCCAAGACAATACACTTTAGACAAATATTTAAAGACAAACAATATTTAATCTATTCTCAATTTGACCATAGACAATAAGCACTAAGAAAAGTTTGACAAACAAATATGTAGTACTATTCATGCGTCTGTGTGTCAAATACATGGTAGTGTGTGTATTGTTTTTTTTTATTGATTTAATGTATTTTTATGCATAATTTAAAAAAATATAAACATTCTGCACTACTTCTCTATGTTCTCTTTAAGTGTGGCAAATTTCATACTCCACCGATTTACGTAAAAAGGGATACAAAGTTTTTGCTTCACGTGTTAATATATAGATATATACTAGAGGAATTAGTTGATAAAGTTGACAAATGCGGCGAGCTTACTGCTACTACAAACTGATGATTGGGTCGTGGTAGTCGCATACTCGTAATGTTTTCTTACGTACCTTTGTTAGTTGATGAGCTTACGGCCCTGATGGTGAGTGTTCGTCCCATGTACGTCAGCAGTGCCATGAGCATAAGCAAATTCTAGCGAAAATTAATCGCACCAAGGTATAATCTAATCATCTACGACCATAGATCATAGATCTGTCTCAATTTGGGCATTGGCATATATCTCGTGTTTATGAGCTTCTGCGTTACCTTCAATGGTATACAATACTGATGTCCACTAGCCACATCGCATACTGACCACGAGTTGGGCCTTACGCGTCTTTGTCTTCAACATTACCGTTGAATATACGCAATTAATAAAGGTAAATACAAATATAATTGATGCGAATTAAAAATTACAATTAGTTAATTGTAAAAATAAGTATTATTCAATGATTAATTAATGTTTATGTTAAACCTTGTGAACTACAACTGGTAATGTAAATATGCGACCTTCCAGTTNCGAATTAACCCACAGACACAGCCCACTGAGTTTCTCGCCGGATCTTCTCAGTGGGTCGCGCTTCCGATCCGGTGGTAGATTCTGCGAAGCACTGCTCTTGCTAGGGCGGTGTTAGCAATTCTCCGGTTTGAGCCCCGCGAGCTCACCTACACAAGCTAGGGTACGCTGAAATAGCCTCTCAAGGCTATCAGCATAGGAAGGAAAAAAAAAAAAAAAAAATGATTCTATTGTCAAAGACTATTTTACTTCTATAGAACACAGATTTCGCCAAGACAATACACTTTAGACAAATATTTATAGACAAACAATATTAAATCTATTCTCAATTTGACCACAGACAATAAGCACTAAGAAAAGTTTGACAAACAAATATGTAGTACTATTCATGCGTGTGTGTGTCAAATACATGGTAGTGTGTGTATTGTTTTTTTTATTGATTTAATGTATTTGTATGCATAATTAAAAAAATATATAAACATTCTGCACTACTTCTCTATATTCTCTTTAAGTGTGGGAAATTTCATACTCCACCAATTTTCGTAAAAAGGGATACAAAGTTTTTGCTTCACGTGTTAATTAGATATTAGAGGAATGAGTTGATAAAGTTGACAAGTGCGGCGAGCTTACTGCTACTACAAACTGATGATTGGGTAGTGGTAGTCGCATACTCGTAATGTTTTCTTACGTACCTTTGTTAGTTGATGAGCTTACGGCCCTGATGGTGAGTGTTCGTCTCATGAACGTCAGCAGTGCCATGAGCATAAGCAAATTCTACCGCAAATTAATCTCACCTAGGTATAATCTAATCATCTACGACCAGTGTCGTAGTCGTCGTGGACTAAAGGATTAGACGTCCGGTGCATTCGTGTCGAGCGATGCACCGATGTTCGAATCCCGCAGGCGGGTACCAATTTTTCTAATGAAATACGTACTCAACAAATGTTCACGATTGACTTCCACGGTGAAGGAATAACATCGTGTAATAAAAATCAAACCCGCAAAATTATAATTTGCGTAATTACTGGTGGTAGGACCTCTTGGGAGTCCGCACCGGTAGGTACCACCACCCCGCCTATTTCCGCCGTGAAGCAGTAATGCGTTTCGGTTCTAAGGGCGGGGCAGCCGTTGTAACTATACTGAGACCTTAGAACTTATATCTCAAGGTGGGTGGCGCATTTACGTTGTAGATGTCTATGGGCTCCAGTAACCACTTAACACCAGGTGGGCTGTGAGCTCGTCCACCCATCAAAGCAATAAAAAATAAAAATAAAAAGAGACCATAGATCATAGATCTGTCTCAATTTGGGCATTGGCATATATCTCGTTTATGAGCTCCTGCGTTACCTTCAATGGTATACAATGTCCACTAGCCACATCGCATACTGACCACGAGTTGGGCCTTACGCGTCTTTGTCTTCAACATTACCGTTGAATATACGCAATTAATAAAGGTCAATACAAATATAATTGATGCGAATTAAAAATTACAAATAGTTAATTGTAAAAATAAGTATTATTCAATGATTAATTAATGTTTATGTTAAACCTTGTGAACTACAACTGGTAATGTAAATATGCGACCTTCCAGTTCAACACGTTACATTATCACGTACAGGAAAACGTTTGCGAAAAGTAAAATTCAACATTTGTTTTTATTATTGTAAATTAAAAAAAAAACTTTATTTTTTTACAAGTGCATTCGGCGTACCCTGTGCTACATTAGATCTTAAAGCAAATAGGTTGGATATCTGCTTTCTTTTATTCTTCTCATTCATTGGTAGCCTAAGGAGCTATTCTGAGAGAATTTGCTAATAATAACCCTAGTGCTCTCGCCAGAGTGGCGGAAACCCAAAGCAATTGAGAGCCTCTTCTCGTTCTCCTTCACCTCCTATCTCTCCCATCCCTTCGGATCGGCCTCGAGGTATCCCTGCTCTAAGCAGCAGGGCAGGCAACCTCAAGTCAACGAGGAATGCGGACCTGGAGACTACCCATTCCCATCCATCCAACGTTGCTCAACTTCAACTTCAACAAGCAGCCGAAACAGTCCACATCCTATGCAGCAATAGCCGCATCCCAATCCTCTGGTACCAAAAGGTCCCAAACCCAAGACAAACCGATGTAATTGAAATTTGTTTATGTAATAATTGTCATCATACGATTGATTGTGGTAAACTCTTGAACTCATCGACTGTTTATTTAATAACAAGGCGTGGTAAGTTTTAACATTCTCGATCGGTGTGAACCTGAAAGACAAACCTAGTAAGTACACCCGCGGCGCATGTAATCTGTCATTGGCGACGTTAACTGCGACCTTATACCACGTAATTCCGTGTCCATACTTTCCTTGACCAAGCTGTTGTTTACGGTTTCGGTTTACGATGAATTGATCCATGATGGCGGAAATTTTACTTGGCTTTTAATGAATTTTCTACTTTTTTTCCCTACATATGCTGATAGCCCTGAGAGGCTTTTTCAGCTTCTCCTTGACGTGTGGGTGAGCTCACGGGCCTCAAACCAGAAGGTGGTACTAACACTGTCCCAAGCAAAAGTAGTGCTTCGTAAAATCTATCACCGGATCGGAAACGCGCCCCACTGAGAAGATCCAGCGAGAAACTCAGCGAGCTGTGTCTATAGCTATTTTCTACTAAGACTATTTGCATGTTCATCGACAATGTTTCCAGAGATCTTTTTTGCCACGTACCATCCGGCTTTGGAATGAACTTCCTTCCACGGTGTTTTTTTTCCGAGAGCTATGACATGTCCTTCTTCAAACGAGGCTTGCGGAGAGTACTTAATGGTAGGCAGCGGCTTGGCTCTGTTCTCTCCATCAGGTAGGCTGTATGGCCGTCTGCCTACAAAGGCAATAAAAAAAAATGTAGGCTGTTTTTTTTCTAAACACGTTCGAACGATGCGAAGAATTTCGCCGTTGAAAATAAGGTTTTTTTTTTAATGTGAGAGCTTAAGAGTGTCTTACCATTTCATTTAGATCCAAGATCATGAAAATCAGTCCTTCTTTTAGGTCAAAACAATTTAACGGTGTTTTTGCTTAAGTATCATTGTATAACGTAGGTTTATAGTTTCATGTCTACTCATAAATTAGGTTACATATTTAGACATGTAACAAGAAAAGTTTTAGTTTAGAAGAATATTAAAAAAGAATATAACATGTAACGTAATTTATGTTAGTAAATCGTGTTGTATTCTGGATGTATGAATGTGTGTGTGTGTATGTATGTGTGTGTGTGTGGGTGTCACGCGCGGTTCTCATGGGCGATGACAAAACATCTAAACCGACAGACATCCGACGCGTTCAATTTAAACAGACGAAAGCTATGCACAGAAAGTGTTGCAAAATGCTCTATCCGTTTCTGGACTGAAAATGAACTATCACAAAAGTAAAATAAATAAACTTAAAAATGACAAAACACAAAAAAGTAGTTCTAATAAATCGCGTGGAATCTTGTTCATTTGAATGAAATGCGAGTGTTTCTTTTTTGGGACAAGCAATTTACTTCATATTGACAACCAGACGTTGTCAACTGTTTTTTTTTTTGCATAATGTCACTGAGCGCTCGGTGCATAGTGCCTCGACGCGACACCGCGGCCGCTCACAAACTCGCAGGTGCAGTTTGAACGCGGAACGATCCGCATGCGATATTGATGTAATGGTTGTTGTTACGTTCGGGAAAAAACTCACTAGAGCGGGGAAAGTGACGCGCCGCGGCTCAAGATCGTGAAAGGTACTCATTTGATCACCGACGTGAATTGAGCTCCCCCGCCCGTCTCGCTATAAACAAACATCGATAGCATAACGGCCCGCTCATGTAGCGTCAAGGTTCACATTCGACTGGCCGAGTACACTTACGACACCGCCAAGCGTTCGGAATTCGGACTACTTTCGCGTAATTTGTCCAAATACAATAACGTTATAATGGTGTTCTAGTTGATGAATTTATATCGTTTTATGTTAGATGAACTGAAAATTCTAATTAATTGTAAATAGTTGAAAAGAATCGGTGATTTATTTGTATTTTACTCCAATGTTTACTTGATTAGAAAAAAATGAATGAAAAATAAATATTTCAACGGTAATTGCGTGGAAAATCAAGTAGGAAAGTCTTAAAAAAACATCTAAATAATATGTTTTTTAACTGAGAACCAAGATTTTAAGCAAATTATAAACGAAATGAACCGGACACATCAGAACGGAGCCAATTCTGACATTGACAATTAGGTTATTTTCAAATTCATTTCCGAATCGTTGATTTTACATTAATATTTACATGATGACGAAATAAACACGTATAATAATATTATTTGAATGAAACAGCGTGTTAAGAAAGAAATTTTTTCGTATATTGTAAACAAAATTGCGCTCTGCGCTTAGTTGGGATAGCCCCTTTAGGTAGGAAACAAAAAAAAAACAATTTCGGATGCATAATTCGAAAATATCGGAAGTTCATAAATGTCAACACGCTTCGATTAGCTCATAACCGATACGAGCGCAATTTAATCTCTCCGGTTGATTCTCAATTATTGTGGCATAAGAACAGCTGTACCATTCGCTCTTTAAGAATTTTTGCAGCAATATTTTGGAATGTAGATGTCATACTGACTTGTAGATGTCAGGAAAACTAGATCTATCATAGGATCGATCGTTACGTCGCAATTGGACAAAGAAAACAGAATACCGAACTACGACTTTTTACTGGTGGGAGGACCAAGGTCGTAGGTTCAAGGTGGGTGGCGCATCTACGTTGTAGATGTCTATGGGCTCCAGTAACCACTTAACACCAGGTGGGCTGTGAGCTCGTCTACCCATCTAAGCAATAAAAAAAAACCTCTTTTGAGTCCGTGCTGGTAGGTAGCAAGCACCATCCCGTCTATTTCTGCCGTGAAGCAGTAATGCGTTTCGGTTTGAAGGGCGGGGATTGCGTTGTAACTATACTAAGACCTTAGAACTCATATTTCAAGGTGCGCAGCGGCATTTACATTGTAGATATCTATGGGCTCCAGTAACCATCTAACACCAGATGGGCTGTGAGCTCGTCCAAACATCTAAGCAATAAATAAAAAAACGGCTCGACTAGCCAGACTCGAGTTGCAATACAAACGCTTCTCATATTGCCTTATCTGTATTTATTAATAAACCAATGAGGACTAGATAAAGGGTGTTAGGTATTATAAATTATATTATGTATTTGGGAAAGGTATTGCAATCTTAGTATTTTCCTCGGTTTTCGCTACTCGCAGAAGAGAATCTTATGTTTATTATTTACCTTCTGTAGTTTCCGAAACATCAATTATTTCACAGTTTTGGTGGTCACGGATGACTAAGGTGCTATGCGGCCCCTTTTGAATATTGTGAAAACTTAAGTCTATTTTGATTCAGCGAAGCACTGCTCTTGCTAGAGCTAGTGTTTTTTCCTACCTATGCTGATAGCCTGGAGAGGCCATATCAGTGTTACCCTAGCGTGTAGGTGAGCTCTCGGGGCTCAAGCCTGGAGGTGGTACTAACACTGCCCCTAGCAAGAGCAGTGCTTCGCAGAATCTACCACCGGATCGGAAACGCGACCCACTGAGAAGATCCAGCGAGAAACTCAGTGGGCTGTGTCTATGAGTTAGTTTACTCGCCGAACCCGAAAAAAGGAAAAAATGTGTATTTTTCTATAAAAATAGTAATTTATTCGTTTTTTTTTTACATAGAAAGAACTAATAGTATATTGAGGTATCGAGTCTGACTTCGTGTTATATAAGCGGCAAACTAATAAAATTATCTTATCGAAAGGTCGTGGTAATTTTTTTTCAATTTCTTTCTTCGTATACAATAAAATTCATGTATGATTTACAGTTACGGATTTTTTTTGATTATTTTTATATTTTTATTACATTTTAATCTGTTGTAAAATTAATAAGATCATTAGTCGACGTGGATGTTTTTACGCAGTCATTGTATTGTATTGTTTTAATATCATTTCCATAGAAAACGTCTTTCGAACGTGATTATCGAAAATTACAATTTCAAAATACTAAGAACTGCTAAATGTTCACAACAAATTAAAAGTGATTTATAATTAAAATATCGCACGGATTCGAATTGAGAAGGCGGAACGTACTTGCCCTCCGCGGGCCTCCATCAAACATTCATAGCTCGAGTTGTCACCCACCGGTCGACTGACGTCTAACAAGCATCATGCCGCAATTTAATTAGTTCGCGCACAAAAACTGCCAAAGTTTTACACGTTTGGCCAGACACAGTGCAGTGAACTCGGCGTGCCTGTCTAGCCCTGAATCACTCCAGACTCCAGACGTTTCGAGAAAATTCGCAGCTCACAGAATTTTATGGACCGGACTAATACGCGTGACGGATTTTTAATTTCTCCTCTGTTTGTCGGAGCAATGTATTTCGGCATTTGAACGATTCATTTCGAGCCTTTCCTTGTTCTCTAATTGGCATATTTTTGATGTATTTACGTTTGAATACTTTTCGGACCGCATGTGTAGGCAAATTAATTATTCATAGGATAAGTCCGCTTTTAGTGTAAATGAGACAAGTTTTAATCCACCTGATGATAGGTTGCCATAGTTCATTGACATCACATGAATATCACAGTGTGGATACAGAACGAAGTCTAGACTAGATTGGAATAAAGGATACACCCCTATCCCTGATGAAAATGGAACCTATAATTACAATATGGGAAACAAAAGGACTTTTTTGAGAAACTACGAATCGCATAAACATTTTAAAGACGAAGTCATAGAAAATGGACAGAAATTTGGCCTTAGGTTATTTTAAAACTACAAAATATACAGATACAGAGTAGAGAGCTTCAATCAAAACCGATTCATCTTCAGTCGTCATCATTTAGATTAAGTAAGACATTTCTGGAAATATTAGCTGTAAATTGTATTTAATTGACAAAATAATATTAGTATTCTACTAATAAATACTGTCATGCGAATGCAAATGTGACATTTCGAGATCATTCAAAGCTAGAGCGCTGAAATGACCTTCATGAAACATCGTACAAGATGGCGAGATTGGGGAGACAAGCGTCGGTACTTTACCGTACATGCCAGATCTAAATGTTTCACAAATCTATTTATACTGCTATGCCAAACTTAGGTATCAATTCACTTTGCTAGCATAGTGTGAACACTCCTAAGCACACAATGCTGTCATTGCATATAAAAAGAGTGAGATCTCCACGAATCGTAAGTATTTTTTGCTGCGGCAGCTAGGATCCCAAGCGATATATCACCTTATCATGAGTTGATAGCGATAGATTCATAAATATTAGCTGTGCATACCGAGAAGCTGCTTACCGCTACGGACGTATTTTAAACTTCATTTCAAGAAGATCATGGATATAGCGCTTGTGAAAAGTCTGTAGGGGATAACAAAGGCATTGCTTGACCCAATGTCTTTTTTTAAAGTTGGTCCTTTAAATAGTCCTTTTGGGTCAGCCAGGGCCCAAGCAAGATCTAGATCGTAGTTATAGCATTGTCCTCGGGTGACGCGACTTCTTGACCTAATTAAAACTACGTTTACGGTTTAATCTTAAAATTTTACGGTTTATCATTTTAATGCTGATAAATAACTCTTAATAAAATCATAATATTTTTTATACACATTCGAGGGTAGTTAATGAAATATTTCAAATGTCGACGAATAACATCTTAGAATTCTGTAGCCACGCGAAAACTGTGGAGTATTCCAAACATCGGAAATAATATAGCGACTATATATTAAAGCAGAAAAGTAATTTGGATTAAGCATAGTTATTGCCAAACGTTTGGAAATATCAATATCTTGACTACTAAAACTAGTACCCTAACCAAAATTTCGTAAAAATATACCGCTTTGTGACTCTAGGTATTGTCTAACATTATAAAATTTGTTGTATTAAAAAAAAATGCGGGAGAACGTTTCGATTTAATATCTCAAAGTCATGCTTTTTGCTCGTAGTAGTTTATCGATTGGACAACGACGCAATGCTATTCAGAGGCCAACTAGAACGTTTTTAAGTGTTCTCCACACGACAACACGATGGCAATTTGGGTTTGATTAATTACGGTGGACAGACGAGATGCGATACCGTCGGGATTACTTATATATTCCGTACACACGTTCAGCAAATTGACTCTCCGGCTTGTTTTACGCGTCCGACTCGAAAACTTATTCGGATTGACTCCTCCGTGGTCTTCGCTACGCTCCCGTGTGGCCTGTCGCAATTATATACATAGTGGCCGTTTAATTGAGATGTTTCCAGTGAATCTATGAGTATTTGTGCTTCGTTTATTTATTAACTTCTAGCTGACCCGGCAGACTTCGTAGTGCCTCAATCGACAAATAAAAGACCTAAGCTTTTGTGTAAAATAAACTTAAAACAAACAAAAGGAATCCGTCCGACGGGGGACACGTCAAAGGAAAAATAAAATTGTTATTTTTATTTAATTCCGAGCATTTTCATATTTATTTATCTTTTAAGCTTCTCTGAACTTCCACAAATAATTCAAGACCAAAATTAGTCAAATCGGTCCAGTCGTTCTCGAGTTTTAGCGAGACTAACGAACAGCAATTCATTTTTATATATATAGATTATATTGGTTATGTTTGAAAATACATTTATGATTTAGACAATTTCGGTCCTTTTCAATGCTTAAGCGTTAATTACGAATGCATCGTGTTTTTTTTGTTAATGAACTTATAATATCGATTAATTGCATCGATTATCAGATCTTTCGGAAAAGCTTATTACAAAGTACTCTGTGTATCTTTTAAGATTGTTTCTTAGTTTTTATTTCATTATCTCATCACTTGCAACGTCTATTACTTGGAACTGATCTTAAGATTCCTATGGGGCATTCACATTGTGATGTGTATGGGTTTCAGAATCCGCTTAAAACCAGGTTAGCCGTGGAACTGGTACACTCATCTGGTTACAAAAAAAAATTAAAGAGTTCTCTCGCTCCGTCGCGGTGGTAATACAGCACAAGCGGCTCACAACATTAATGACGTGTACGGAGTGAATAATACCATCGAACGCGCGACTCTTTATTAGTTTTTTTACTGTTTCGCCATGGAAATTTTGATCTAAAACATGTTCCCTGTGGTTGCCCTAAAACTAAAGTGGAAGGCGATAGTGGACGATACTCAATCTACCGATGAGTTAGCAGCAGCATTCAATTTTAGTATCAAATTTGGTCCATTTGGGTCAAATTGACAACGTAAAAGAAAACTTGATGCAATCGCGACGAACGCGTTAAAGAATGGATTAACAGACACTGAAACGAAGGGATTTTGATTCGCATTGTCACTTGCGATGAAAAATGGATTCTTTTTGATAATCTTAAGTAGTCGTCATGTTGGTTAGATCTTAGTTCGGTATACATATAGGCAGTGTCCCGAACCAAAACTTACCCCTAAAAAGTCATGGTCACTGTTTAGTGGTTCTAGTACTGGAATAATTCTAATACAGGAATAATTCACAGCTTCTTACCAAATGGCATCAGCATTTGTGTGGCAGTACAAAATGCCTTTGAAGAGTTTATTGGCTTATGTACACTTGACTCCTCCAAGAAGCCACTGCGCTGGTAGAGACGTATTTATAACATGGGCACCTATTTTGGTTGATGGAAATAAATCTATATTTATTAATAAAATTATTAGCTTTCTGTATACTAAACGGCAATTTGTAGATAAGGCCTAATAAATTTTATTTTCGAAAATAGTAATGTAAATTATATTGAAATTGTAAACCTCTGATATTGAACAAAAGCCACGACTCGTTTATATTAAGATCACCGCCACTATGTAATTATAAATATTACTTTCAACATTATGTCTAATTTTCTGTTTAAATTGCTTTCAGTACTATTAGAGTACAATATTTAAATAACATGAAACCAAAATTGTTAACTAAAATTACTAATTAAACCGCAAAAGACGCTTTGTTCTTGTTTCGAATGAAGAACATATAGCATAAAATACATGATGTTCACAATGTTTCTTAATTATAAGATTCTTATTTATTCTATTAAGAATCAACTCCGGAAAATCCAGTCAAAAGCTAATTATTTTCTTAGGTCGGAAGCCATTTGGTTTTTAGTTTACACCGGATTTTACATCGGATAAAGCAAGTGATCATATTAGGATAAGGCCCCGTATTCTTCTTTTCCCCGGCCTATTCGTTGGTAGCCTAAGAGGCTATGACAACTATGTCCGGACGGGTAGGTGAACTCACGGACTCTACCTGACGTAATTTGCTAATACTAGCCCTAGCAAGAGCAGTGCTTCACTAAATCTACTACCGGATCAGAACCGCGACCCACTGAGAAGATCCGGCGAGAAACTCAGTGGGTTGTAGTAATGGATTAGTTCATACGTTGAACTCTTCGTCACGACAAGTTCGGAGAGAACGACGACCGGTGCTTGAAGGTGCGGTGGATACGGGGGATCTGACAAGACATGTTTTGGGCGACGGCGGCTTTGCTTTGCCACGTCGTCTGGGTCGGATATGTAGTTAGCGGTGGTCACGATAAAAGAATTCGTACTGTATAAGCTGTATAACAATTATTCTATAAACAACTGCTATCAGAACACATTATATTACTTTGGACACATTGCTCGCCGATATCCTGACAGTCTCGGAGAGCTGATAGCAGTAGGACGTGTCGGCGGGAAAAGACCACGTTGTCAATAACCAACTCGTTGATCAGAACTGATAACATCACTTACCGAAATGCCCATACCTAAAGCACTTAAGACTGTCGAAGATAGAGAGCACGTGGAGAGGAATTGTTTAGCGGGTGATGAGAGAACGTTCATCAAACTAGTCACGACTTTCAGAAAATGAAGATGCAAACTCAAAGAATACATTAGGATGTACATTTCTGACCCTGCTATTAACTGTTGACATTAGACGCTATGATATCTAATTTTCAAACTGACCAGTGCAAATTTATTTGTTTATTCAATTAGTTGGACCAACAAAGTGATTACTCATTCAGAACGTCGGGGAATTGACATGAAGGTACATGATAAATGTCGCCAAAATTATAGGTAGGTACAAATCACAGTGAAATACTTGACAACATCTTGCAATTAAAAATAATTATAAGTTAGAAATTATAAAATCATAACAAATTGTATAATTGGTTCTAATGTTTTAATGATATCAAACGATTTTATTTATCAAAAACATTAGACAAATAATCGAATGTCTTTGATAAAATAAAATACGAGCTAGAAATATTGCAATACCCACAAAACTTTATAAATACAATGCCGAGGATTTATTTATTGTGGAATAACAACGTCATAAATAATTTTAATTAGCAACAAAGGGTACTTACTCATTAGTAAGATACCTACTTCACTCAGTGTTTTCTAACTACAAAGTCAAGAATCGCAAAAAAAGAAATATATAGGATGTATAATAGCTTGAGATGTTTTTACGATTATTTTCGGCTTCACACTCTATAAACAGCTTTGCTACAGAAATAGGCAGGATATTACCGTGACTCACAACACGACAAGACAATCTTCATTTTTATCTTCTTTGCTCGATATTGCAATGAGCACAACACTATTTATTCTTCTTGAGCTAAAACTCTGTAGTATACTTTTGATGATTGTATGTACTTTTTCTGCACCAATTATTACTTGCGATTGTTTCTCTAGCGCATGTTAATTAGATAGATATCTATCAGTCTGCTGTTTATTAGTCGTACCGATATCTAATCGTTCTGTTTGTCAAATTGAAGCTACAAACAATAACATTTTGACGTCAATGAGATTTTTTAGGTTAAACTTTTTTTATGCGATTAGGGAGAGATGGCCTTTTTAGGGAGAGATGGCGGGACCTCGTGAGACGCATCAAGTCTGTCCCTTCCAACACTACATGACGATCACGACCATTCTGTCAAGAGTGACACGACTGAGAAAAAGAAAGCCCTTGTAGACAGCCGAGCATACAGTCCACCTGATGGTTAGTTGTTATCGTCGCCCGTGGACTTCAGCTATGCCAAGCGCAGAGCCAAGGTGCTGCCTGCCGTTAAGTACTCTCCGTACGTACGTACATACGTACTTAATGCTTTAATTTTATTGACACACAAACAAAGCCTAAAACAATCTTCCCGTATTTTGCTTAGGCTTTTTTTGTGGATTGTCTGACATTGTGACTATAAGAGTTTTTCAGTGATATTCAGACTTAGCCATGCACGTCGAACTCTTTGCCGAGTTCGACTAGTACGGTTACCGGGGTCCCTACTCCTAGTGTTAGAGTGACGATATATGCAGGGTGGCTGGTAAGAGCTGGATGAGAGAAGCCGAGGATCGTGCTTAGTTGCGTGTAATAAGAGAGGCATATGTCCAGCAGTGGACTACTACAGGCTGATGACGATGATGGTGACGATGAAATAGTTTTAAATAGTACCGGTGGTGGGGGCGATTTGGGAGCCCATGTGCAGGTACTATCACTCTGCCTAATTCTGCCGTGAATCAGTAATGCGTTTCAGTTTCAAGGACGGGGCAGTCGTTATACTTAAAAAACGGAGACTTAGTTAGGTTCAAGATGGGTAGCGGCGGCATTTACCTTGTTGATGTTTATGGACCATAACCACTTATATTATAACCACTTAACACCAAGAGAAATGTGAGGTCTTCCACCTATTTGAGCAATAATAAAATAAGAAAACTGGGAATATAAAGCGAGGTAGTTAATAAATAGCGTCACACTAGATGGGGAGATAAATAAACCCGCGCTACAGCTGATTGTTATTCGTGTTACATTGCTTGCAGTAAACAAAGCATATTATGAGGATAAACGAACAATATTTTTAATTTAAATTTTACATATTCTTATCTAAAGATGCATGTACAAAGTCGAGATGGACTCATTAAATAACACAAACTTGAATGGAAAATAAAATATCCAAAATATTGTTATATTATTATTTTTTTATCAAAAAAGATTGTTATTTATAGTTCTTCAGTTGCGATTTTAAAGTATCGCTTAGGTCCAAGAGCTTTTCGTCTTCGATATCAATTAATTACTTATTACGTAAACGCATATATTTTTATTTTATTTACAAACTTATCACTACAGAATTCCGTTATCGAATTGTTGTATGACTGTGTGTGTCGGCATGTACCACTTGCGAGTGGAAATCGCCATAATATTACATGTCATTACACACGAAGTCGAATTAATAACCTTGGGACTGTTTAATTGGGATTGGGATTTTTCGTTTAGCTCGTGAAGCATATGTCGAATACTTTTAACGGCCTAGACTGAAATGTTTATCGTATATTTCAAGATGGTATTTAGTTGTATGTATTAAACTAAAGTGGAATTATTTCCCTTTTACTTCTAATTTCACTCAGCATATCTCAGTATAATCTCACCGAGCCCGACGAATTATTGTTATATTTTTTTATTGCTTAAATGGGTGGACGAGCTCACAGCCCACCTGGTGTTAAGTGGTTACTGGAGCCCATAGACATCCACAACGTAAATACGTCATCCACCTTGAGATACAAGTTCTAAGGTCTCAAGTATAGTTACGAATTAAAGATGGATGTTACCTTGTCAATGAATTACGGTTAAATTTGGCGTTAAATGGTTACCCGATCCCATAGATATAGACAACGTGAATGCCGCTATCCACCGACTTGAGATCTATGTCTTATGATGTCTCATCTATGTCTCAATGTAATATTGTTTTAGTGATTACGCATAGGTGCGACATGTGACAAGTTTGTAGTGGTACCGGCGCCATCTAGGCGGGTTCCGGATAGCCTGCCGACCGAGAGGGCTGGTGGTCGTGGCGCCGACGACCGCTGGTCCGGCGTCCCGAGGGGGAGGGTGATGGGA
The DNA here is from genome assembly GCF_003987935.1 of Bombyx mandarina. Next base: position 4,626,668 of record NW_021011476.1, on the reverse strand, counting down.
GAGATGTGCTCCGCACTAAACGCTTCACTTTCCCCCCTTTGCCTTTTCATGGGTTCTGTCTCATGCGAGGTTCGGACGCGGGTTGTTGAGCGACAGGANCGGATAGCCTGCCGACCGAGAGGGCTGGTGGTCGTGGCGCCGACGACCGCTGGTCCGGCGTCCCGAGGGGGAGGGTGATGGGAGAGATGTGCTCCGCACTAAACGCTTCACTTTCCCCCCTTTGCCTTTTCATGGGTTCTGTCTCATGCGAGGTTCGGACGCGGGTTGTTGAGCGACAGGAGGTTTTAGTCAGTTCGACTCCGATATGCCCCGCCCTCCATCCCCAGGGGAGGGCGGAAGTCCGGCGATTTCCTCCTGACCGCTCACAGCCCACCAGGTGTTAAGTTGTTACTGGAGCCCATAGACATCTACGACGTAAATGCGCCACCCACCTTGAGATAAAAGTTCTAAGGTCTCAAGTAAAGTTACAGCGGCTGCCCCACCCTTCAAACCGAAACGCATGACTGCTTCACGGCAGAAATAGGCAGGGTGGTAGTACTTACCCGCGTGGACTCACAAGAGGTCCTACCACCAGTAATTACGCAAATTATAATTTTACGGGTTTGATTTTTTATTAAGCCACTACTATTTTGTCAATGAACAACGACTATACTGTAATCAGATGCGAGATATTCCATCAGTCCACCTACGTCCATAAAACCATATGCCTGTCTAATTTTTGCTGCGGAAAATTACCCCTTGACCAATTAAAAACGTTGGAGCACTTAAAAGATTTTTATTACCTATCTTCCTTGTTATTAGAAACATGCAGAGACGATTATTTTCGTATTTATCTATACTAATATTATAAAGAGGAAAGATTTGTTTGTTTGTTTGTTTCGAATAGGCTCCGAAACTACTGGACCGATTTGAAAAATTCTTTTTCCATTAGAAGCGGACATTGTCCCTTATGAACATAGGCTACTTTTTTTAATTTTTATTTATTTTATTTTTTTGGTTTCATGTGTGTTTTAATGTTTCCGAAGCGAAGCGAGGGCGGGTCGCTAGTTATAGCATAAGTGCTTTTACGAAATCGATTTAAGAAAATTTGTCTCGTCAGTGACTATTGACACTGGATACCTTCGCGTTTGTATTGTGACTAAAAATAGAATTGCGTTTAGCGAAATATGTATAGCTTAGGTATGTCTGCGGGCCATTATTTTTAATCTGTGGCCAGTTTTGTGGTTTTCAAACACGAAATCATTTCTTTTTTTTTTCTAACAATTAACAAGTAAACTCAAGGTTTGTTATTTTTATTAAATCTTGAAATTATCGAGTGAATTAGTTGATCATTACAATCATTCAATTGTGGCATTAATATTTTAAATGCGACGTAACTTTTAGATTTTTTTTTTCGTTTCGTCCGCTTCGTATCTTATCTTAAAATTCTCGTACGCTACAAAAGGAAAATAAATACTGACGAAAGGATCATACAATAGCTCGTAGATTCCACAATCCACGTGAGTCAGGTACAAAGTATTTGTAGCCGGTGCAACGCCCATCAAGGTACAAGCGGCCTACAAAAAACGCAAAATTTACAATGAAACCATACCAGGCCCTTGGCATCTATTGTGAATTGTACCGCGATACTGCCGCCCGCATTGCAGTTCAGAGTCCTTTCGTGGGCTTCAGTGACACAGTTATGCCTATTATTGCCGCAATATAACCAGATGATCTTAAAAGTCCAACGATACCTCTACTCTTCAAATCGCATGATAGCTTCGGGGTACGAATAGAAAGAGCAGTGGTTATGGCCAATTCGGGCTTGATAAATTGATTATCCTACCACTAGTAACAAGATGGGATTTAGGACATTGGGAGTTAGGAAGCTATGTAGAATAAAATAAATGCATACATAAATACAATACGTGAATAAAAACATGTATTGAATCTACACGCGGTAGGGGTGAAAGCAGCATTCTATCTCATTCTCTCGCAGGCTAAATCCTACATTTTTGTCTCTCTTTTCGCCTTCGCGTAATATTCCCGTTTAGTCGAGTTGTGTCACTTTCGTTGCATCGTAGTTGTATTATCTGAGGCGAAAGCGAATTAGGTCGTCTGATATTAAACCCAAAAAGTATACCTAGTTATGCCGTTGTTAAATGATTGCGTCTGAATGACGCCAGGGCTGCTGTCAGTCTCAGCCAACAGCTTTTACGCGAATTCTTGTTATTTATTTCGTTTTCTTGAATTTTGGTTTCGATTATTAAAGCAAGCCTACTTTCAAAAAATGGTCGCGTTAACGTATGACATCTTTGTGCTTAGGGCGAGTTTTTTAACGTTCTCGATAGCGTAAAAGTTAACTCAAATTTGTATGCAGTTTGAAAAGCACCCCTAGCGGAAAACGTAGGCAAACGATCCAGCTCCATACAGATTTGAGTTAACTTTTACGCTATAGAGAACGTTAAACAAATCGCACTAAGTACACAGTAGGCCGTTTTTTTATTGCCCTTTGAGGCAGACGAGCATAAGGCTGATGATGAGCGGTTAACGTCACTCATGGACTTCAGCAATGCCAGCGGCAGAGCCAAGCCGCTGCCTGCCGTAAAGTTAAGACGTTATTTATAAGGAATTGTTCACGCGTGACTTTATCAAGTGTTCCCGGTACAAAAGAGTTTGAGTATTTTTCGTTATTCGTGGAAGAAGGTATATAAAAAAAAAAAAAAACAGTACATTCATTCGATTGATTAAAACATCTTATCACGTAAACTTTTCTTTGATTTAATTTAAATGTATTCGAATAATTCACGGTGTTTTTTCGTTGCGACTTTCAATTGTCTTTTAAAATCTATAAATAAACGTCTTAAAACTGCCTTCTTTGTTTTATTGTTGTATTTTAAAGAGCATGTAATTTGTGTAGAGGTGAACGAACCTTTCGCATTAAACCGAACACTCCGTAATGAAATGATTACCATTCTCGATTTAGTTTGTTAATTCATTTAAAAACCGACCGCCATTGTTTTTAATACTTACGATTCTAGAATGGAAATGCTTAATGAAATTCGACTTTGTGTTGTAATCGCGAATCAAAGAGAGAGACATCACAAGAATCTCTCTCAAAGCACAGTGGTTGTGCCTGCCTCTCGATCAAGACAGAACCTTCTTAGCTTTTATTAGTCGTAGCTTTTCTTAGTCGTAGACATAATTAAGAGTATTTTTACTACTTTATCTCCAATTTTTTCCCAACGTTTCGAATATTTTTACAACNAAATTCGACTTTGTGTTGTAATCGCGAATCAAAGAGAGAGACATCACAAGAATCTCTCTCAAAGCACAGTGGTTGTGCCTGCCTCTCGATCAAGACAGAACCTTCTTAGCTTTTATTAGTCGTAGCTTTTCTTAGTCGTAGACATAATTAAGAGTATTTTTACTACTTTATCTCCAATTTTTTCCCAACGTTTCGAATATTTTTACAACTGTCGACACCTTAGTTGTCCGTGATGGCGAAAACTGTATATAAATACATATTTTGTAAAAGATCAAGATTCTTTGAAAAACTGAAAGACTATAAACAAGCATACTTACGACGTTACATATGTTTACAAGAGGGATAAATGAGTTGGTACTTCCAATTAATTATGCCGCCATTGTCATTTGCAATTGACAAAACGATTTAACAGGTTCGATAGAAAATAAAGTGTCAAAAAAAATGTTGTTATTTAGAACATGACTGTACCTCATCGTTGCGGGCGAGCATAATAATATGCACTTTTGTATTCGATGATATCAAGTCTAATATGCGATATCAAGTCTAGACTGTAGAAAGTGTTACAGTGTAGACTATTCAAACTGACCTTTTGGTTAAATTTTTATGCAAATTATTATTCTTTATTAGCACATATAGTCGTGTGCGCCACCGGCTTGCTTGTTAATACTGTTCTCCGTACTCTGACATAATTATTACTTTTATCCAATTAAAAAAATGTTTCAATTGCATAAACATAATTATCTTCTACTACAAATAAAAAATCTACGATAGGATAAACAAAACAGTATTTTATTGCACCGATTGGATTACGTCAATGATGAAAAGTCAAATGTCACTTTGACAGACGTCATTCAAATTTAAAAAGTTCTACATTAACAAAATCAAAGAAGTGAAATTGTCCGTCTTGTTAGTTATCATTTTATTATATTACGTAACATAGTTAAAGCGAGATAAGATCGTAGACTTTTATCATCGATAAATAAGAACAGATTCTGAAGCTTCAGTTTTCGTGGAAATAAAGAAGTCAGGGGTGTATCTTATTCGCCAAATTTTGTCCTTTGATCTTTGTAGCGTTACGAAATTGTTGGCAAATCGATTTCAGCACTTTTATGTTCGGTAATTTTCTTCGTAAAGCTACATATTGTTATTACGTAATATAACGAACTGGACTTTGTTAAATAAGTTCATACAAATAATGTAAGTTTAAAAACACACACAGATTTTCGTCCAAATAAGCAACGCTTTGTTCAAGATGACTTTTTTCGTTTGGGGATAATAATAGGCTTATGATAGGGAATTTTAAGCTGTGTTAGTGTGTCAAAATAGGCTCAGAGACTTTTCTGATCAAGTTGCGGCTATTCCGAGCAGTTCCCAATTGAACTTTTTTTCACCATCGTCATCGTTGATAGCCTAAGGGGCTTTTCCAACTACCCGCGGAATGGTAGGTGAACTCACAGGCTCAACCTGAGAGAATTGCTAACACTAGCCCTGGAAAGAGCAGTGCTTCTCTGAATCTAACACCGGATCGAAATCGCAACCCACTGAAAATATCCGGGTAGAAACTGAGTGGGTTGTGTCTATGGGCTAGTTAATCGCTAATAATAACTTGTATCAATTAAAACTTAATGAATTAGGTGAAGCACATTACACTTCAATGAAATCAACAATCAATATTTGTATAACAAAAGCTGTGTTTTGTGTTATGGTATCGATTTTTTTGTTCGACCAATTCGCAGATGATGGGCTAAAAGGTTGTGACGTAATGAAAAATATTATTATTATTTCCTTTGACAAATAATCTACTAACGGTAGTCAGTGGGTTGTCTCTAGCATTGCTGATGTCCATGAGGGACGGTAACCACTCACCATCAGGTGGGTCGTATTCTTGGCAAAGTCTGGGCAAAGGCAGAAAAGAGAGAGACTTGCAATGTATATTAGATTAGAGGTCATATAACAACTGTAACTCATTTAAATGACGTCACAACTAACTGACAAAGGCATTATGACTGCAAAATTCTTTGTTTATTTTTATTTTTCAATTTATGAACTCATAATAATATGTAGATAGCTGGCACGTAAATATGCGCGGATGCGTTGCCACCTTTGAAACTAGTATCAACAGTGGAATGCGCGTGTCGTTAGCTCTTAAGCATCTAAGATTATATAGAACTTAGGCGATTTAACCAATACCCATATATTCCCGTTTAAATGTGGGATTGTATGACGAAATATAATGAATTTTTAATTTAACACCAAAATCTTTACCAAAAAAGAAAATTGGTAGCCTCATAATGACAATCGATGACTGACATTGACATTCATCTTATTCTGTTAAACAAATCTAGTGTGCCAGTGTGAATTAACTAAAAACTACTTACATGCATACCAATTGAAGAATAGATTTATCGAAAATTACTCTTGCTGTCTCATAAAGTAAATTATTTATGGGGGAGCCCCGGGAACTCGCCCACCAGTAAGTTGATATCAGAATAGAACCCCGACACTGCGCAAAAAATAATTATATTGATAACGGCACGAATAAGCCGCGAAAACATTTGAGATTCCCTGACCTGTGATATTTGTAATAGGTCACTCAATGATGGAGAGTAATATTGGATGTCTTATGCGAATTCGATATTCTCAAAATAAACCTGTAATCGGAATGATGTCAAATTTTCAAAGTTATTAAGTTATTTCGTCTAAAGAAATAGATTAGGAATAGATTAGATAGATAAATATATTTAATAATTGAGTTGACTATTATCAAAGCCGGCAATCTGACTTTTGGACAATGATTGGTAAATCAGAAAAACGAATTATTGACTTTGTATTCCATTGGCAGTCACAAAACTCTTCGGAACGACATCTTGGATAAATAACAGGTTAACTATTAACCTTTATTTAATGCAGGTTTTGAACCGTATTCTTTGAAGGAGACGATTATATTCAAATCAATCTGTATTGACATATCAATAAAAATTTTTTGTCCAAATGCACAGATTGCCACCTTTGATAATAGACGACTCAATTGTCGGACTAATAGAGTTACATTATTTACGAATATTACCAATATTAAATTAACATAGAAATAATATCTTCAGCATAATCATTAAAGTTAATGTAAAAGGTGTCATTTATCTCTCACGGTGGATTAAAGCTTCTAATCACTCTGTTTGACTTTGCGAATTTCTCGGAACAACCAGTTTACTGTGACGTCACACGTACGACGTCTTTTGTTTGACCGCCGTTCGCGTCACCGCTAGCGTGTGTACAAATGTTGGCGTTCATAACATTCCGAACTTTACTTACATAATAAATTGTTAGCCATGGCTGCGTTAGTCAATAATTAATTAGTTATTGCGCGATATTTTGATAGATAATTCATTGTTTGAAGTTGTTCGTAGTGTCAAATAATTTAACATATCATGTCAATTTGACATTAAAATTAAAATTTTCAAATGTGACAAAAACGATCGTGATGCGTTTTGAAAATGGAACACGATTCTTATTCTTTATATCACAAATTTATGATATTGTTTAAAAAAAAAAACGTCCAAAAAGTTAATGACCTAAAAACAATCACTCGTTAAACCGCAGAACGCTGATGGAACTGTCACTTGATTTTTAATAATCAAGGACTCGGCGTTGGCCTCGTCTTGTATCGGTCACGAACGGGTGTTCGGTCGTTTCCGTGCGCGCTCGGCTGTTATCGACGATACGCAGTCTTCTACTCTTTGTTTGGTGAACCCATTTGAAGTTCGAACGTAATAGCCACTCGATTAGTTTTTGAAGATTTATATTTGGTATTTTTAAATGAATTGTTTCAAACAAAAGGTCTTGTAGGCGATTTGTATTGAAAATGGAAGCGTTTTGTACGAAGCGATAATAAAACCAGTATATTTAGACCAGCGTTTTTTTGGAATTTACAAAAACAATTAAACGCTTATCTGTGATAAAGAATACGCTGATAGGACTGGCCAGCGTTAATGTTTTCACAATTTTTTAACGATAACATTGTGTACAAACATGTACTGGAATGTTTTTGTACGTAGAATAAAGCTACTAAAGGTTTTTTGAATTCATTATATTCTGATAATTATGTACTTGGTGATACTAGTTATTCGTGTAGCAATAAAAAAAAGAAACAAAGGAACTGTTTAAAATGTTGTGGCTACAAATATTTTTAAAAACATTAAATTTGCTTTTTCGTTCCTATTTTAAATTGAGATTTCGAACGATTCATATCTCGAAATGGGTAGGTACCGGAATTCATCTATTGTTATGTATGGAATCTGGTAAACAATTAACAGAACATGGAGCGTGGCTTTGTCTGACTATCCATAGTGAAGAAAAGTGGACTTCATAACAGAAAAAAATATAGATTTAGAATTATTAACGTCGAACCTTTTTGAACTTGGTTCAATAGCTTCGTTTTTCTATTCTTATTTATGATTTAACTATCCCAAGCAATATAATTACCTACTTTTCAAATTCTCGCACAGATAACAAACACTTAATTTAGGCACGTACACAATTATAATCATTACATAGTATAAAACAAAGCCGCTTTCTCTGTCCCTATATCTGTCTGTCCCTATGTATGCTTAAATCTTTAAAACTACGCAACGGATTTTGATGCCGTTTTTTTTAATAGATAGAATGATTGAAGAGGAATGTTTATATGTATAATAACATCCATTAAATAGTGGAGAAATCAATAATAAATTACAGTTTCCGAAGCAAAGCGAGGGCGAGTCGCTATCTGATAATATTATTCTATTTCAATACATACCTACATCCAAATGAGCAAGGATCTTTAAAGACTCAAATACATACTTAAATCATTAAGTACAATTAGTGCTAATAGATTGCTTAAATAAAGTATATTATATACATTTAGGGTTACCTACCTACAAAAAAATAAAAAAATAATCCTACATGGAAGTATCATGTTAGGCAGTATGTAACCCAATCAGTGGGTTTCTCGTCGGATCTTTTGAGTGGGTCGCGATTCCTAGCCTGTGGTAGATTCAGCGACGCAATTCCCTTGTTAGAGCAATTTTTTTAGCCTCTAGGGCTGAGCTCTGTGAACTCTTGGTGAAGGTAAATCAAGAATAGCTCCTCAAGCAAGTTAAGTAGCCAAGAAAAGCAATATCGAATCTGCATGCTCTTTGTTTGAAATCATAAATCACTAAACATAAACAATATATTAGATGTATCAACTATTAATAATACAAAAACGATTGCGGTTCTGGAAGCGTTCTAAAAACTTAGGGGCGTAAACAAAAAACAAAAAAAAGCATTATTACCCGTTGCCGTCAGATATATCGCATGATATTTAAAGCATTTTTTTGTCATCATTCTAAGCCAATATTGTCAAGTGAAAATCCACAGACGTCAAGAACTAGGTCACGGTGTTACGTAAGATTTAAAATATAAAGTGAACGCTCACTTCACGTAATTAAATGAAGTGAAAGTTCTAAAGTGAAGTTTCTAACTAAAAAATATAAATTCTCAAATATGAAAATCATTCTTGTATCTGCGGTATTATGTGTGTATTGACTCTTACTAACGTTTGACCAGAACCGAATTATTGTAACGGGCACCGGAAAAAACCCGTGAAGTCTCATTACTCAATTCAACCAAAGGAAATATTGAGTTTACATGAAAAAAAAGGCTGTTTATAAAAATCGCCTAGAATTTCTTTTCGGTTAAACTTTGACAGGCTCGAATGAAAAATAAAAAATCGTTACACGGTTTTACTTATGAACACTCTCAAAATAAGAAATTTTCGATAATATTGTTACTTAAGACTTAATTTGTACATACTTACGTAATGTAATATCATTCTATCGTTATTGAAGCAATATGATAATATTTATTAGTAAAATGTACAGAAATTGCACCTTCATTGTTTTTATATTATATCTGTACCGTTACGAAATTCACAGTTTTATTAGTTCTGTGGAAATTTCCAAACAAATCAACCTTTACTACAGATCAGAATACTATATTACAGCGATCTTACCCACAAAGAATACGTATGTGCTATTTCTCAAGCTATCAAAAGACAATGGAACTACAATACACGATGTGTGCTTCGAACAAAAAAGAAATATTCGACTTTATTCTCTTCGCGATAGAGGTTTCATTAGCTTGCCGTTTTCATTACGAAACGACATTCTTGAATTTAGCTTATTACTTAGCAAGTAGGCGTGATTCATTCTATTATTTTAAAATTTAATGATGGAACATTTAGTTCTTTTAAGATTATCTTTTGAACGTAGCATTTTTTCCATTGTTTATGTTCCAAATTTAAAAAGACTCGAAGCGTAGGTATTAATTGTATCGGATGCAACTGCCTGTACGAAAACGTTTTGTTTTCGGTAGGTATAGAGTTCTTTATAATAAATAGTTTTTAGGTAATCTGTCACAGAGAATATTTTGACAAAAAAAAAAAAAACACGTGCCTTTATCGTTGAAGTAACGATAGCGCGTAACTGTTATCTCGGACGTCACGCACGCGACAAGAACTAGATAGCATTTTTGAAGCGGCCCACAGCTGTTATGACCTCGAAAAATTATCGGTCGTTGTCTTATGTTTGCGGAGGTTTTCGCGGTACTCTCCGGTGTGCCGGTGACATCATAGACTGCATCGCAAGTGGCGACGTGGCTGGTCACTCGACGCCAGCTTCGTAACGGCCATGTAAAAATACCGACGCAAGGTCAAGGAACTGCATTAGATATCCGCTCGTTCCTTATAATCTTGCATCTAATAGCGTTCTTCTCAAATTCAAACCGTGAGCTGGTAATAAAAAAAAAAACAACTGACAACTGACTTAAAAAACGTCACGTTCTAGACAAAGGTATACAATAAAAATTGTTGGCAACACCTGAACTGTGACGTATTGTTTTGTACAATGATCAATAATATTGACTGTTATTCACTAAGGTATCTTATTCTGCTTAATACTGCTAAAGGCACATCGCAGTATCAAACCACCACGCCTTATTAATATTACGCTACATATTACAATTTTACACACAAAACTAGATTTGAGGCGTGGACGTGCTCATTATAATTCGCTTGGCAGAAGAAAGCTATCGGATTGGGTCGTACTCAAGCCTGATTCGGTTCGACCTATGACATTCCGGATACGCAAAAATAGCGGCAGGACGCGTACAGGAATGTTAGGGGGAGCGATCAAAATGTCAGGTTAACATTTAGCAACTACCCACGTTCGGGTAAATTTAAATGTATCACGTTATGGAGCACCATCAACCCTATTAAAAGCATCGATTTGACTAGCGTAATAAGATTACTGATCAGTACGAAGACAGCGCGGTGACGTCATTCTGTTACACGGAATGCCGTTTACAAATAACATTGTTTCTCTGTAAGCGGTAGTAACGCTTAAATTCGCGTATGATGATATTTAATTAAACACAAAGATTATAGTAAAGTTAAATAAATAAATAAATACGTAAACAAACTTATGGTTTGTTGTTAGTAATCTGTGGACACATTATTGTGGACAATAAAAAAAAAAAAAACTCCAAATTTAAACAGAAACTGGTCCTGCTAGGTGGTTAACTAACTGTAATGTGAATGAACTGCCATGCCGCCGAGAGTAGCTATACCATTGTAAATATGGGTCGGCGGACAAGTTGCGTGCGGCCGAACTCGCGCCGAACACCGGCTACACCCGGTAATGAAATAAAAGTGTAACTGCACACGCTTCGATAAGCTACGTTATTTTCTTTCTTTGTTATCTATACATTAATACGTAAAAGCAAAAACTTTGTACCCCTTTTTACGAAGATTGCGCGGACGGATTAGTATGAAGTTTCCCACACTTATAGAGAATATAGAGAAGGAGTGCAGAATGCTAATATTAAAAACACATTTAACCAATAAAGAAAACATTACACACACTACCATGTATTTGACACACAATCTGTGTATTGTCAAACTTTTGTTATTGCTTAAAATCTGTAGTCAAATTTAGAATAGGTTAATATTGTTTATGTTTAATATTATTTGTCTATAGTGTAGTCTTGGCGAAATCTGTGATTATAGAAGTATAATAAATAGTCTTTGACAATAGAACCATAATAATGTTAGACTTATAATTTCAATTAATTATAGTCGAATTTCGACTACTGCGGACCCACTCGTTAAATATTAAAGTCCCTCAATTATTCGATGCGCTAGTGCTGTGACAGGAAAGGTAGATGGCAAACGTCCCAGAGGACGCAGGCCGACGAGATGGTCGGACCAAATACGATCTTCTCTAAACATCGACTTCCACAATGCCCTTCATGAAGCTAAGGATCGCATCTGATGGAGGGAAATCGTACGGGAGAAACTGATGCAACGTCGGAGTCACGACCCTCAGTAATGAGGAAAACGACGCCAGGAGGGAGGCGTGCTGTGACGTGACCTTCTTCAAACGAGGCTTGTGGAGAGTACTAGGCAGCGGTTTGCCTTTGCCCCTGATATTGCTGAAGTCTTTGCGACTTAAAACACTCATCACCAGGTTGGCCGTATGCTCGTCTGTCTACAAGGGCAATAAAAAAAAGAAAAAAGAAAATATTGCAATAGATCAGCAGGCGACCTTGCCGTTCGCCACTCGCACACGCTTCAAGTTGCCTCGTAATGTGAACGAAGCTATTTACTGAACTGCGTTGTATAATATAATCGGGTTTTTAACTGTCTTATGTAAAACGACTATCGAATTCGCAGCCTGCTTCGAGAGGCCAATAATGTACGTATTGGATTGGAATCCTTTGAACACATTAGCTACTGCTTGACAGCAGAACTGGTGTGATAGTAATCGAATCATGCGAGAGGATTAAGAGGCAATTTTTTTAAATCAAATACTAACGCACCAGATATTTTTGTAAGCGAAACACTCGTAACCTAAATAATGAGTCGGAAACTGATAAGCCGAGCAATTTAAAGGACACAATAAACATAATTGTTCTCTTTGTTGATATCAATGTGTGGTGTGACTGGTGGTAGGGCCTCTTGTGAGTCCGCGCGGGTAGGTGGCACCCTGCCTATTTCTGCCGTGAAGCAGTAATGCGTTTCGGTTTGAAGGGTGGGGCAGCCGTTGTAACCATACTGAGATATTAGAACTAATATCTCAAGGTGAGTGTCGCATTTACGTTGTAGATGTCTATGGGCTCTGGTAACCACTTAACACAAGGTGGGCTGTGAGCTCGTCCACACATATAGGTAATAAAAAATAAATAAATAAAAGTCTGCATTGAGCTGGCCGGTTCGAAATCCGAGCGTAAGGCGGGGCCGTTATGTAGGGAGGCCATTGCTCTGACGCTTTCCGAAATTTTTGATTGCAAAAGCGGCGAGCATTGTCGCGAGGCTCCAGCCGCGAGCGGAAGTCGCGGTGAACGGTGCCTCGGCCTTGGAGCTCGGCCGCGCGAAGGTGAAAGTCTTGGCGGCCCGCAATTATTGAACCTCGACCCGCCATCCTCCTATTCGGGTTACAGCACACGCCGAATATGCTCCCTGACTTCCGCGTTCTAGCACCTGATACGCGACTTACTTTTTTTCCCTTATGATAGCCTTGAGAGGCCATATCAGCATTACCTTATACCATATTATACTGGTGGTATGACCTCTTGTGAGCCCGCGCCGGTAGGTACCACCACCTTGCCTATTCCTGCCGTAATACGTAATACGTTTCGGTTCGAAGGGCGGGGCAGCCGTTGTAACTATACTGAGACCTTAGAACTTATATCTCAAGGTGTGTGGTACATTTTCGTTTGTAGATGTCTATGGGCTCCAGTAACCACTTAACACCAAGTGGGCTGTGAGCTCGTCCACACATCGGAGCAATAAAATAAAAAAGCCTAGCATCTAGGTGAGCTCTCGGGGTTCAAACCTGAGGTGTTGCTAAGACTGGCCCTAGTCAGAGCAGTACTTCGCAGAATCTACAATGGGAATTGCGACCCACTGAGAAGATCCGGCGAGATATTCAGTGGGCTGTTTCTATGGGTTAATTTACTCGCCGAGCCCAGCGTCACAAGCGACGGGTACAGCGAGGATGGTGACCGGTGCTTGAGGTACATAAAAGCACCATTAATGGATCGGGATTCGTAATGACGTGCTTAGGGCGACGTCGCCTGTTTACCATTCGGTCCACAGGATCGGGTATGTAATATACGCGACGATATTGATACAAAGATACGCAAAATTCGTCCAAATTTTTTTTAAATCTTACATATCAGCTGTCGATATAAAATACCTTTTTTTTAAACAGTCATACACAACGTATTAGTTAAACGGTGTCAAGTTTTGCATTGTTCCTAATTAAATTGTGTAAATAGTTTAAGGCCGCTTATATTTAGTGCATTATCAATTTATAAATAGTCTTAAATTATTATTGTACACCTTCAAGCATGATTGAATGTGGCCATCTGAGGGTCGATGTAACATCTGTTCGTCGCAGTTTGGCTTTTATTCAAATTCAAATGTATTCGACGACACAACGCAATCTCTTTCGCCTTATGCAATCCTGGTATTTTCTTTACTAGATATGACACTGTTATAAGACTTCCTAACTGCTACTTATCTGTCTATACTTAATACAAAGTGCAGTAGAAGGTCGTCAGGTCATTGAAGTAATTTAGAAATACAGTACATATTAGCATCAGCAATTCGATATTTTTGATTGAACATAAATTAAGTTTACTGTATTGAAATGTAAAATCTAAAGAAGTTTTTTTGTTATGTATTTTTTCCAAATTTTCAACATTAAATGGCTCTCTTGTAAAGTTGCAAAAATGTCGGTTAACCCAAATAGCCATTCTTCATCACTCGATACATACACATATTTGTGAGGTACAACCGCTTGGATGCTTATAATAATGGATAAAGATACTCTGTATATCTCCCTCTCTCTATATTTAATAATTCCAGTATTTTTTAAAGCTTTTATGAGCGGCAAATTGAATTAAATGACGAACACATAAAAGCAATGGGATTATTTTTGTAAATTAAAATTACATGGCAGTTAGTGCAAATTTCAAAGTTCTATGTACAAATACATCATCGTCATCCGTGACTAAAATGACAACGGAGAACTGGTCACGTCGCGGCTTGTCTAAAATAATGAACGGTAAAAATGTTTTTTTATTCGATTTCAATCAATTGAATCATAAAATCGAGATAAATTATGTATAATGGTATATAAATAAGTACTTGGTTCATTTTGGAAAAGACGCATGTATAATATTTGATGTCCTTACATGCTTGCACACGATGCATATGTTTTTTGTTATTATTGTGATTATTAGACAATGCTATAGGGTTCTTCGTTATTTAATTAGATTTCGTAAAACACTTATTGCTTATAATAATGTGAAACTAACATCGTTTACAAAGTGAGTGATAATGCTAAGAAACTAATGTAATTAATTATTCATCATAATAAATTGTATAGAACACCCAAAATACCAATAAAGAGACGAAACATTTTAATGTCGGGTTCAGTAGCAATTATAAAAAAAAAATTTTTTTTGGTCACTTCCATAAAAAGGATTTTTTTTTCTCTCACAGACTGGTCACAAGTCATCACACCATGTATTTGCTTAGTTGCTGATTTTATAACCATCAGATTAAGTCAATTATAACCGGATTGAATATAAAAGCGATACAGTGGATGTTGATTCACGCAACTCAAAATTCTAATCTGTGTTTTGACATTCAATCGAATGGTTGAAAAATCAGCCAAAAGTAAGTTTTTATAGGGTTCTCGCAATCATGTATGATCAAAAAGTTTTAGTTTCCATGTTCCCAACACGTTCTAATAACGATTGGACGTCTGACGAATGAAAAATTTATAAATGAAACGAATGACTGTTAAAATGTTTTATGCGATCAGATTTATCGCGTATCAAAATACATCTAATTCGAAAGGAACGTTTACAGGAAACAATTTAACAATATTATCTACTATTCATATCATAAACAAAGAGCTTCACTTGTGCGCGTTACGTGAATTTTTCAATAAAAATTTCAGACTATTCTTTCAAGACTTTACTTTTTGTTGCCTTTACGGGTGATTGAGCTCACGGTTCGCTTATTTTAAAGTGATAAACGGAGCTCACAGACATCAAATGAGTGCCGCCTCACATCCTGTGACATTAGATTGAAGTCTCAATAAGTTTCCACCCTTCAAACTGGGTTGCATCACTACTGGGCGGCAGAAATAGGTATGTTGGGTCATAGCAACTACCTGTTCGTCATAGTACTCGTTGGTACCACCTATTACGCAAATTTACAAATTTGGCTAGTCTTATTATGCGAAGCTCTCCCTTCGTCGTGGAAGTCGTTCGTGTACACTACCCTCAGACACAGCCCACTGAGTTTCTCGCCGGATCTTCTCAGTGGGTCGCATTTCCGATCCGAAGTACGGCTCTTGCTAGGGTTCGTGTTAGCAACTTCGTCAGGTTTGAGCCCGGCGAGCCCACCTACTAGTTAAGGTTACGCTGAAATAGCCTCTCACGGCTCTCAGCTAGGTAGGAAAAAAAATTGTACAGATGCTATGCACGTATTCCCTTAGCAAAAGATGCGAGTATAGCACCCAGTCTTTTGAGCTACGATCTTATTAAAGTACTTGATGATTTTATGTCCTTCGGAACAATTACGATATGATAGCTAACGATTGAGAAGAAAGAACAACTTATTTAACAATAAACATACCATAACGGGTCAAATAATCCATTTTGAACTTTTGCATTGAAAATGCGCGTATCATCTTATTACTTTTGCGCATTTGACTTCAAGACTTTTTCTTACCAATTAATCTACAGTTGTTATACAATTTTTTTATTTTATTTTGTTTATTTTGAGTAATACTTGTCGTATACCATCATCTACCCGCTATGGTAGAAATAGCTACCAGTAAGCGTACATTTTATTAAAAAAGAAACTCGCCATTTAAAATCAAAATAACCGTAACGAAAGAACCTAGGGAAAATAGACAAAAAATGTAATCATTAACGTTCATATCTTTTCGAGTTGAAAGTCCATTTAAAATAGCAAAGGAAAGTTGATTTCATTGTTTCAAGGCACGTAATGGAATCACGATATTAAAAAAAAGGGTCACGAAAACTGGCACCCTATAAATAAAAATTATCAAAAAGGCACACGGATTACAGTGAGGATAATGAGGTATCCTTTGCAAAGGAGCATCCGAAGCCCGCCTGCGCGCCCTCTGTAAATCACCAGAACTTATGTATGGTGTGGAACATTTGAGGCCAGAAGAGCAGTTCGGCGTGCGAAGCCGTCGCTGGCACACGTGTCGGACCCGTCCCGTCCCCCTCAGTTATGTAGTGCTGCTCCGCTGTTTGGACAAGTGCTAAGTTGATCGTTTCATGCGATACAGCTCGTTGAGGTTGGCATTATGTTTAATATGAACGTTTCGAGTTATTCAGTGATGTTACATTTTTGAAATCGTTCGAATTTTAAGTGACATTTTTTTTTTAAAAGTGATTCTAATTATTATTTTTCTGTGGATTTCACATAGGACTTAATTGCAAGGTAATTTTTGAATTTTTATATACATTTTTTTTTTTCGTTTTAATTTTTTCGCTTGTGTTATCTGTGTGATTTATATTTATCTGTGACCTCGAATGTTAACTTCAATGATTTCTAGCAAATCTGGCGCCAAAATATACGTTTTATCCGTTGCGTGGGTACATTTTTTTGTTCCTTTATTTTTTACTTACAAATTACTTATTAATCAAATTGATAAATGTATAGGAACTGCTGTCTTTTACACATATAAAATAAGAAATAAAGAATTATATACCAAAAGTGTAAGATTGGTACTATACTATTTTTATATTAATTAGAAAAAAATTAAGTACCTCCACATAACGTATTTTTAATAAATGCTTAGATACGTAAATGAATTGGTTTGAAAAAAGATAATCCAGCATTATTATTCATAACAACTTTTGTACGTAAAAATTATAATTTAAATTCTTATCAACTAAATACATTAGTGTCGCTACTTTTGTTTCGAAGTGCTGTACAAACTAATATACAGTTTCTTTGTATTCAATCAAAGTAAAATAGTATATGACAAAGTTATCTAAATTATTCNTAGATACGTAAATGAATTGGTTTGAAAAAAGATAATCCAGCATTATTATTCATAACAACTTTTGTACGTAAAAATTATAATTTAAATTCTTATCAACTAAATACATTAGTGTCGCTACTTTTGTTTCGAAGTGCTGTACAAACTAATATACAGTTTCTTTGTATTCAATCAAAGTAAAATAGTATATGACAAAGTTATCTAAATTATTCGATTGACGCTTGGCTTAGACTATTAACTAATTGTTTAAAAATCATATTTTTCAATTTCTACCTGACCAAGCCCTTTTGTTCACTGCGCATATTGCCGTCTCTATCGTTTTCGCGCGTCAGAGCGAGACGGGAGATTACTGATTCGAATCGGAGCTTTCAGAATAGGGACACTTTTATTAAACTTGCTTTTGGTGTACTTTGACGATATTTTCATAGTCTGACTTGATTTGCTTAATTCGTGTGATGCTTTACGTTTAAAAAACAATTTTTGGATTTTTAAAAGATGGCTGCTTATATTTTTTTCTTATGTTATTATGTGCATTCCCGTATGACTTAACATTAAGTACGTAAAATATCGTTGACTTTGCTTCTACAAAAAAAAAAAGAGAAATATGTAATAGAGAATTTTTTTTTACATTAATAATTTTTTTTTTTTTTTTAGTCACAAAACATGGGTATTGAATTTTAATCGTTCACTTTTAGCATAAATTATAAATCGTTAATTTCATTCGAATCCAATTATATTCTTTTTGTTAGAGCATCTGTGCAAAAACGACTGCGAAAGTATGATTGCCGCCAGCTAACGTGGTAATTTTCTCGAGATATAGCTTTGATGTTTTACTAAATATGAAAATGATGAAGATCCAACGAACCTAAACTGATTTATTTTTATTTTCTTTGACATCTCCAATGTTCAATACATGATATCGACACTTGAAAGGCAAACGTGACTAAGCGCCAATAACTGCTTTGTACATAAATGATAGGCATGAGTAAAATAATTTCTAGCTCTATTAAAATCATTTCAATCCTACAGCTAGATTCGCTAAAATAAAAAAAAAATCAGGTATTTCACATGTATATTTTAAATTAATTACAACTTTAAATTAGTCAACTGTAAAGTTCACGCATTGTCGCTTAGTCACATTTGCCTTTCAAGCGTCGATATGTACAACTTCAATCACTCTACATCAATTAGAAGCGATATTATTAATTCAGTAATATAAGACTCCACAGTAATATATTTTTTGAACCAAATTTAAAAATCTTAATAAAGTCACTCTCTAACTTATCGCCCGCGTAAGCTATGTAAGTTTAATAAGAAGACCTTTTTCTTTATATTTCTTCGCGTAATTTGTAATGATTCCTTTTTAAACTCACAATTCTGTCTAACAATTAACAAAAACTCGGTAATTAAAACAGAATCCATTGGTTTATTGTTTCGTGAAAAAACAAAAAAAAAACCTTTTTTCGCTTTAACAAAATAATCTTTCTAAAGGATTTTATATGTGCTTTGTAATGTAACCTTGGGATGGCCAAGCTTTTTATTACACTCTCAGTCTGAATACAAACCGACTTATTTTCATACGAACATGGCTGGTAGTAATTTTCGAATTTTGTTTTTTCTGAAAACAAACAAAAATGGTTATTTAAAAAGGATTTAAGTACCTATCGAAAAAAAAACCTTTATACTTTGAAAAGTCGGTACCGTTTTAAGAGGACCTAATTTTATTTTTATTGGTTTGTAAAAACTTTCAATGAGCAAGAATCTTCAATCGAAGCTTGTTGAGAATACTTGACGGTAGGCAGCGGCTTGGCTCTGCTCCTGGCATTGCCAAAGTCCATGGGCGATGGTAACCACTCACCATCAGGTATGCTCGTCTGCTTACACGGGCAATAAAAAAAAAACCTAAATAGACGAAAGAGGAAAAGATATAAAAAAATTAAAAAGAGTAACTTGCGCCTTAACAAGGAAAAAGGTATATATAACACAGAACACAAAAACACAATATATATTATCATTGACAGAATAATTACGGATAAGCTTATAATCCATTTAATCAGGTGACAGTTCCAACTGTCACTGATTTAAACATTAATGAATCGTTAACAACGATAGAAAATAACTAAAGGTGTAAGTTAATTACAAAAGTCTTAACATAGTCTCTTGGAAATGTTAATTCTAAAAATGTAAATGAAGACACCTTGATTGTAGTAAGACTTTAAGAGAACTGTGTACTAAAATCGCGAACGTAGCCAAACAATTTCCTATTTTTTTCTTAAATGAGAAGCAATCATGCCACATCTAGAAATCGTTTGCCATCAACGTCAATGGGGATCCGAAAAAATGCAATTAAAAACAGATATTTTTTTTTAACAAATAAATGGAGCAGAAAAATATGGGTATGGTAAACAAACAAACAAACAGCCGACGGGTAAACGAGCTCACAACCTATTCGATGCTAAGTGATTGTCAGAGTTCATATAAATGTCGAACTCTTCTTTTACGTAATATATCATAAAGCTTATCAACAAAATTTATGACTGCGGTAATTAAATATATATTAGTTACAGGCAATGAATATCATTGTGTAATAATGTGACGCTGTAATTATAAAAGTTTATTAAGATGCAATTCATTTCCATTCAGCATTGTTTTAATAAAACAAATGATTTTTCAAACATCCGTTGATTTTTGGTTACTTCATAACATTTTTTATTAATTATTTAAATTCATAATTATATTTTAGAAATGTCACATTGGAAAATAATATTTATTACTATAGTAATACTTAATGCATTTAAGTAGAGTTCAGCAAAAAAAAAATTGATTATTTTCTTGAAATTTTGTTATACTTATACAGACGACTCAAGTTATTTATTTACATATTAGTTGAGCAGAAAAATTAAAATTTATTGTAATACATGTTCCGATAAATGACAGTACATTTGCCATCCTTTTTGCATTAAGCGAAATGAGTCCTAAACAAGAAAGGGACGGCAATATACCCGAAGAATTGCCTATAAATCTCGCCACTAACCCAGCCACGCCTACGAGCCGACCAAGACAGAACGTTAATGTGTGTTTAGTTGTTTACAGAATTTCTGTACTTGTTAGCACTGTTTGTTTATAATAAACAACTTCAGTCGCATTTGCATCACTGGTTAATTGAAAATCAAGAGCAGTACCCATAATTTTAGTGAGATTTATTACGTTGCGATGGATTTAATTGCAAATAGAAAAAATACATATCGTCGCTGTCAAACAAAAATTTGCTATTTGCAAAAACCTACAAAAACTCTATTTTGAATTAACGAGTAAAAAACAATTCGNTTGTTTATAATAAACAACTTCAGTCGCATTTGCATCACTGGTTAATTGAAAATCAAGAGCAGTACCCATAATTTTAGTGAGATTTATTACGTTGCGATGGATTTAATTGCAAATAGAAAAAATACATATCGTCGCTGTCAAACAAAAATTTGCTATTTGCAAAAACCTACAAAAACTCTATTTTGAATTAACGAGTAAAAAACAATTCGTATAAAATTTTATATGAAGGTGAATTTTTAAGAACTATATCAAATGAAAGCTATAGATAAATATTAAAGGTATAGACCATAACAGTTTTTTTTATACGTCAGATAGGGCTGTGAACTATACGAAAAGGTCAAAAAATATAAATCTCAAAAAGTGCACATAGCAGATTTTGGTTTGACAACAACGACATGTCGTTCTTCCGAAATTGTAATGTGCAATAAAGATAATTTTGGACCAAGACGTTTTCTAAAACTCTCAAACTTGATGATAATATTACCAGCAAATTTTCCAATTACTTCTCCTCTTAAAACCTTCAAATAGATATTCTACTAATATATATAATTTCAATAAGCTTATAACAATATCAATAAAAATTTGAATATTTAAACAAATTTACATACTAAGGCATTTCTTTAAATTTAATTATTATGTTAATTGATATGTTCTCGTACAATACTGAGTATTACGTTAATACATACTACAGTTATCTACTTTAATCACAAGACAGAAACTTAATCCCGTTTGAAACACTCAAAGTGCCGAAGAATTCCGCTTCGGATTCGACAGTGGTATTTACATTATCAAACGATTGTAACACATGTCATCTAGTTAATTGTTAGTTGTTTTATATTGTAAGAGCAATATTAATGATGTAACCACAAACGAAATAAGATATTTAGTGAAATTGAGTGCCTACTCACTGTAACAATATAAATTTTTAGACTAATCGAGTTCCAATTAAAACTAACCAATATATTTTTTGTGTGTATTTAGATGTTTAAATATCATAATTAAACATTGACTTTTACTTACTTAGTTTTATCATGATGATACGAAAACAAAATAACGTGGAAATTTTTCAATTTTATTTATCTGAATAATGTATATTAATAAATAGAATAAACCATACTCCACTCTGTATGAGTACCAATGAAGTAAGCTAGTTTATCGAAATGCGCCATCTATCGCGCGATGACGGCACTATGCCGAAAAATTTCCACGAAGAGCCCCAACTCAAATTTCAAGACATCAGAATAAACCATGTTCGAAGACATTGATCAAATCAAACCTAGTTAAATTCGTTTTGATATACATTACGCTCCAGTGAAAAAAAAAAAAACGATTATGATTTTAAATACGCCCGATCCATTTGTTGAATCTGTAAAAGTGTCATGGCGTACGTTGATGGCGGTACAAATTGTATCTGAAGTAATAACAACAACAACTAGCTTCATCATAATTATTAGAGTAGATTACGCTTTGCTGTACAAAAATATAAAATTAAAATAAATGCATAACGTTAAAGACGTCAATCGTACAATAGACGGTCTATTTGCTAAGAGCAATCGTCATCCGAAAGACGTCGGGTGGATATGAATAATCGAAGGAAATAAACTAATCGCGGTGTATTTACCGATTAAAAAAAAGCACATAAATAATATAATAATATCATTACTGTATCACATGAATATAACACATTTTTTTTAAATACATACGATTATAATCAATGCAAGGTTCATACCAATGTGATGCTCAGTTTAAGAATATAATGAAGAACAAAAGAATTTTTTTTTGCACTTAGTAAGATTAGAATTATTTAATAAAAAAATATTATAAGTGCATCTAGTTTAGAATAATATATAGTATTAATTAATTATAATATGCCTCAAGTTGACTAGATTATCATAGAATCGAATTTTAATTGCGATACGGAAAACTTTACATACCTACAAAAAAAAAACGGCAACGTAACCAAATAAAAAATAAAAACATGTAACTAAAACATTTTGAACGTTTCATCTATTTTTTAATCATTATTTAATACTATTGAATTTAAAGGTGATGCTTAATTAAAAGAAAACCTTATTCTCCATTTTAATCTTTGACTTTCAGATGGGTTAATAAATAACATGCTCGGTTTCTTTCGTTGGCTGATAACATTTATGTTGGAATAACATTTCGGAGAGTACCTAATTATACGTTCCGGTTCGAAAGGCGAAAAGTCAGTAGTCAGTGTGCTTAGTGCGAGTTTTTTAACGTTCACGATAGCGTAAAAGTAACTCAAACTTGTATTGCAGTTGGAACAGCGCCCCTAGTAGAAACGTAAAACAAATTTGATTCAACTTTTACGCTATCGAGAACGTTAAAAAACTCACACTAAGCACACAGTACGCCGCTGCTTCTTCTGCTTTTTCGTCACCTTATTCTACTAGGTGAGGTCGGCACAGCTAATTTTTCTCTTCTTAGGGGCTAGTGTTAGCAAATTATGTCAGTTAAAGCATCCAATAACATGGAATATAGTCATTGTTGGTTTGTCATTTGTGAATCCGCACGTATAGGTACCAATATCCTATTGCCGCGAAATAGACATCCGAAAAAGCACTATAGTCGTTTTTCTAATTTCTCTTCTGGTGTCTAAAAGATTGTGCTGATATTCTGGCTGGAAGGGCGGTATTAATGCTAGTGATTGGTAGCCTTTTGTTCTATTGACATTGCCAATAAACATGGTAGAACGGATGGCCGCTGGGGCCGGAAAGTTCTTGAGTGGCGATCGCGTACCGGAAGACGTAGCGTGGGTAGGCCTCCCACAAGATGGACCTACGATCTATTGAGGTTCGCGGGGATCCACTGGATGCAGGCAGCGCAGGGCCGGTCTTTGTGGCGAGGCTTGGGGGAAGCCTACGTCCAGCAATGGACGTCTGTGGGCTGAAGAAGAAGAAGACAGTTATGTATAAAAGGCCTACTCGTCTAGTTGTTATGGCAAATTCGCCAGAATGTCGGGGTTCCTTTATTTATCAAATCGAAATCAATTATTAAATGGAACAAAGAATTGGACGAATACATAGATGCAAATTCACGTGGCGTAAAATAATAATTTATGTGTACCACCGTCGAACGAATAATATTTAATTACAGATAAACGATATTCGAACGTCTTATCATATCTGTTCTGATATCAGCGCAATGTTAGATAAAGACTGTAGGAAAAATGTGAAAATTAAACATACGACAATGTCTTTTTTTTAAAATATGAAAGCAAAGGGAATTTCCTTTAAATAACTTTTATGACGTCTCAAGAACATCTAGGGTGGTCCGCTATAGAATAATTTTTATTTGTGTTAAAAATGATATATTTTGATCATAATCTGAAGTTTCTTGTCACACTCAATAATAACAAATCAACCATAAGTGTTTCCAGGGAGTCCCTTCACTTGTATATCTTAAAAGTATAATTTTAGTCGGATTTTCTCACTGGGTCGCGATTCCGATCCGGTAGTAGACTCAGCGAAGCACTTGCTGGGGCTATTGAGAACAGTCTCTAAGCTGAGGCCCGTGAGCTCACTTTCACGTTCGGTGAAGCTTCTGCTATTTGCTACAGCAATAGGTAGAGAAAAAAGATACATTTTTCGCTGCCGTTATAGCCATGGCATAATGCACAACCAAAACTCATTTAAATCAATTTTAAGACATTTTAAAGAACATAATTATTATTATTGCGTAGTCAGTTTTCCAGACCAGACCAGACGCTTAGCTTGCAAATTTAGTACCATCTCTTGAAATCCGACCATGCTCCGCCGTGACAGTAGCTAATCTATATATTAATACGTGAAGCAAAATCTTTGGCCCCATTTTTAAGAAAATTGCGCGAACGGAGGAGTATGAAATTTCCCACACTTATAGAGGATATAGAGAAGGAGTGCAGAATGTTAATTTATTTTTAAATTATTCATAAAAAATGCATTAAATCGATAAAAAAATCATTACACACACTACCGTGTGTTTGACACACACGCATGCATACTATTTGTTTATTGTCAAACTTTTCTTATTGCTTATAGTCTGTGGTCAAATTGAGAATAAATTAAATATTGTTTGTCTTTCTTAATATTTGTCTAAAGTGTAGTCTTGGCAGAATCTGTGATTAAAGAATCATAATAGTGTACAAACTTATAATTTCACTTAATTATAGTCGAATTTTGGCTACCGGGGACCACTAGTTCTAAAAATACAGGTAACCCTCCTATAACACGGAAGATACGTTCCTAAAAACTCCCGTGTTGTGCAAAATCGTGTTAAATGAGACTAGAAGCCAGTAGTACAAAAAGGAGAGTAATTTTTTCGAATGAAACATCTCAACTATGCCCGTATGTATTTTTTTTACCTATTATATCTACATAAAAAAATAAGCAGTAATATTTCGGTTATTCCCATATTATATTGTGTTTTCATAGTGCCTAATGGAATTTTGTAAATCATTTTAAACAAAAACCTCGTTATCGTGTTATAAGCGAGTCTTAGGGAATTTTTCTTTTCGTGTTAGAGTGGAATCGTGTTGTAAAATACCGCGTTGTAGCAGAGTCACCTTTGCGCATATTTCTTCAGATTAAACGGACGCAACCTGCCCTTAGTGCCAAGGCAGAGTTTAATCACAATCTGATTAATAGCCTAAGAATGCAGAGAAGACAAACACAAAGAAACACAAAATTTTATTCAAATAGATTTGTTTGCTATATCTGTTCTTGTCACCTACAATGTACGGATGGCTTATGTAAATGTTTTTAAGATATTCACTGCATAGTTTCGTAAATTTTATTTTCCACATGTAATTTTACATATTCGCTCACAGTTTCGGTTCTACATAATTCCGACTTTTATCCTACAGATAGATTTAAAACAAACTTAGTGGACGTTTCTTGTTAGGACTTCGTTCGTTTCTTACGAAAAATTTAGATCATGTATTGTCATTTTGTTCGCTTCACCGTCATTCAATTAAGTTTCGTTTTGAGATCTTAAAAAAAAACACGTTAAAATTCCTTAATATATTTTTGGTGTGACGAAAGAGACAACTAAACTCAGGTCAGTCCGTTTTTAAAAAAAAAAAAGTTACACTCTACTTTGCCTAGTAATTAGAATATGGTGCGAGATGAAAACATGTAATTTTAAATCTATTCCAATAGCAATAAAGAACGATTCGAAAATAAATACAATACAAACTAATAGACACACTTTCGCCTACACAATGTGTCGTCACTATCCCTAAGTGCGAAAGAGAGCGTCGGATCTCGCTCTTCTGTCTCGCACCAACACCTGCGCTTGACTGATACCCAAGGGTTTTCGTTGAATTTTTTGCCGATGTGAAAAGCAATTTCCTTTAAAATTCGCAAGCGAATCAAAACGATAGAGATTTGCTTTGAAACCTAAAAGATTATGTTGTCAATATTAGTTTATTTGTCCAACAAAATGCAAAATTTTTATTGTAGTAACAATAAAACATTATTTAAGGATAGGATAGGATGTAGATAAAAGTCATTATCTGAATTTAAACGGCTTGTCACTTGGTGATGTCCATGGGCGACGTCATTCAACATCAGACAGGCATTAGGCATATATCGTAAATTATAACTACATCTCATAAATCAGACTTGAACAAACTCAATAGTGAAAATATCAAATAATATTCTCGCAAAGTTCAGATTTGACAAACCATTTTTTTTCCTTCCTGTGCTGATAGCCTTGAGAGGCTATTTCAGCTTCACCCTAACGTGTAGGTGAGCTCACGGGGCTCAAACCGGAGTGTTGCTAACACTGGCCCTTAGGTCGACGTTAGGTAGGTTCGACAAACCATACGAAGAAAAGGGCTAAACAGCAACATTCTTTATAAATAGGCGTCATAAATGTATATATTAAAGAGACAATGTGTTGCTATTTTTAATTAACGCCAAGGTCATAACAATTTATTTACATGTGTCTAAAGTTACACATATTAAAATGAATGCAAAGGGTTTTGAGGTCATCGGTGACATCTTCACGCCTTAGGCTGCGGGAAGTGAAAACACGCTGATTCACAAAATGTACCTACCAAAATCAGAATATACAAATGAAAACTGTGATAATTTACACATAATTAATAGTACGAGAGGTCCCGCAGTAGTCGAAATTCGACTATAATTAATTGGAATTGTAAGTTTGTACACTATTATGATTGTATCTTATACTTCTATAATCACAAATTTCGCCAAGACTATAAAAAATATTAACAAAGACAAACAATATTTAATCTATTCTCAATTTGACCACAGACATCAAGAACAAAAGTTTAACAATAAATAGTATGCATGCGTGTGTGCGTCAAATACATGGTATGTAGTGTGTTTAATGTTTTCTTTATTGATTTAATGTATCTTTTATACATTATTTAAAAAAAATATTAGCATTGTGCATTTCTTCTCTATATTCTCTATAAGTGTGGAAAATTTCATACTCCTCCGTCCGCGCAATTTTCGTAAAAAGGGATACAAAGTTTTTGCTTCACGTATTAATATATAGATAGTTTTACGTAATTAAAGTTAAATATTAGTTAACATAACAGTTTGACGTCAGAAAAACTTATAATATGACCAAATATTAAAATAAATTTTCCTTGTACATAACTAAATTATAGATATCGAAAACTGCTATACTTCTACTAATCTTCTACAAAAAGGATTCAGACGATAATTATCTATTAATTAATATTAGAATCGATACTGAGAGAACACTGAAAATCAGATATCTTCAGCACTAACCGAGTTAGGTCATAGATAAACTGTAATGGTATTAAAATAGATAAAAAGCATTCCACTGTCTCAAATAAATTTATTGAAATACTCTACTAGGTTTAAATTATTATTTTTATTGCTTAGATAGGTGGACGAGCTCACAGCCCACCTGGCGTTAAGTGGTTACTGGAGCCCATAGACATATACAATGTAAATGCGCCACCCACCTTGAGATATATGTTCTAAGGTCTCAGTATAGTTATAACGGCTGCCCCACCCTTCAAACCGAAACGCATTACTGCTTCACGGCAGAAATAGGCAGGGCGGTGATACCTACCCGCGCGGACTCTCAAGAGGTCCTACCACCAGTAACGAGGTCTTACCATCAGTAAACAAGAGTTCCTACCACCAGTAAACAAGAGGTCCAACCACCAGTAAATTAGTGTTAAATACACTGTTATTCGAGTCATTTTAAAATAGATTTTTACAGTGTTTAATAATTATTGAGTTACCCGCTGGAAACCCAAATATATCACTCGAATATCCTAATTTATTATATAATCTACGCGATGCGAAATAAATCAGCTTCCCCAGTTTACCGCGCGACTTTAATTTAGTAACCATAGCTCATGCAGGAAAAAAAAAAAAAAAAAACGGGAACACATTATCGTCACACACAGATGCTGTCGCCATTTTAATTAAATACCTTAAATTGAAAACCCCCACGATTCGGTACGTATTCGATCGTGTTTTCCTTAAAGGCACCAGCAATGCAATAGTAACACCTCTATTGAATAGATATATCAAAACTATCTTTGATAGTACTTCATTTTTATCTGGGAAAATACATTTTTTTTATTACTTTGATGGGTGGACGAGCTCACAGCCCACCTGGTGTTAAGTGGTTACTGGAGCCCATAGACAGCTACAACGTAAATGCGCCACCCGCTTGAGATATAAGTTCTAAGAATCTAAGATCTCAGTATAGTTACAGCGACTGCCCCACCCTTCAAAACGAAACACATTACTGCTTCACGGCAGAAATAGGCAGGCCGGCGGTACCTACCCGCGCGGACTCACAAGAGGTCCTATCAACAGTAAACTGTTTTTCGAAACATTTTGATTTGGAGCTTCGTATATTCACAGCTGAAGCGGTCACGTTGTATTGTGTGCACGTTAAGTCTATCAGTCAGAGAGGCCTACAAAAAAGTCCCCTATGCGATGACATTCTCGGCATATAGTCCGATTGGTTGGACGGAGTGGGACAGAAGAAAGTGCAGGTAGACGCCCAAGCGAGATTTATTAGATCGTAACTTGTGGGGTAGCAAGTAACTAGGGTTGCTACCTTTTTTTGGAAATAAATACATTGGTTATTAAAGGTAGAAAAAAAGTACACAGTATTAAAATAAATTATAATTTATTTTTTATTATTATTATGTTTAAATACATATTTTTTTATAATATTACAACTGAACTAATTAAGCCCGAAATTGTGACAATTAATGACAGTGACGTTGTTGACATCTGAGGTTAAGTTGCGTTCAGAAATATTTGTTAAAAAAACGAGTGCTTAGTTGATGTGGTGTTGGCGAGTGGCGACATCGATTGAACAATCGACGTATTGCGCTTAACAAAAAAATACATATGACTAAACTTCTCAAAATCCCAAAAAAAAACAAATCATGCCAAATAAAGTATTTTCGTGTACTTTATTGCTCACATAAAGTAGTATAGAGTACAGTTACCCGAAATAACGTACAATACTTTATTATAAAGTACGGGTGGCAACCCTACAAGCAACACCCAGCCCGGCACGTTCAACTCAAAAACACATTTAAATATACACGAAAACGACTGCTTATCTATCACGTCTGTGAAGACGCAGCTTTTGAATGTGACAGTTGTTAACCTTTGTCGTGTTTTATTTGTAATTACGAACTATAAATAAGACATTGATTACACGATAAAATACGCCATTAAAAGATAATGTACCTTTAAGGAGGTAGGTAAATATTATTCACATCGAAAATTAGCAATATTACCCAGTTACTTGAATAGTTATTCAATTATTTAAATGTGTTTTGGACGGTTTAGAGAAATCATTAACAAAAAAAAAAACTTCTCACGTAACCCCGATATTTTCAGTAATCAAACATTTAATACAGGATAGAATTCAAAAGGAAGCAAACAGCTATTACGAAACAAAAACACGTACTTACTAACGTATTTTCGATAATAAGATTGTGAAGGTGCGTTCTCGGTAAAAAGTCCACTTTTTATGATTTGTTGCTCTATCCACTTTAGATTTTCCTTTGCAGGGGCGAAGTTCTCCGTTTTCGGGTATTAAATATTTCAGAGCTTAATTTCTATTAAATTTTTTTACTTTTTTTTTTCGTTTTTTCTAACAAAGTTGAGAATAAAACTTAATTACATAACTTTATGTTGTTAGACGCGATTTTTTATTGAGAGTACATAAAGGAGGAAAAATCTCTCGAGGAAATTTATGAACACTGAAAAATATATCCAAACGATCTTCTTTTTTCGTTTTTGGTCCAGAATTTACAAATCTTATTATTTCGAGAATGTTGTCTTTGATAAAACTTTACGCATACTATAACACAAGCAACTGCAAAGGTCGCGGCGCATTGTTAAACCTGTAGTGTCCTCTAAAATCTTGTTATCTCGAAGAATGGGCACTTGTGAAAGAGCTTTTCGGACCACTCAAACACCGCGTTATGAGAAAACCTAGACATCCTCATTAGTCATTTAAATGTTATGTAATAAACATATTATGAACAAACAAATACCCAAGACAACGGGAATGCCCCAGGTTTTTGTTATTAACTTGATAAGTCCTTAGTTGAGGCTGTTGTTGATTGTCGGAGTCTTTGTCTGGCGAACAAATTAACAGCAACGGGTGACTGGTCAGCGGGCCGCGTCTAAAATGACGGATTTCACTACGTCATTCGTTTCCTCTCCACGTACGTAGTTGTACATGACGCAATTGGCTTTTTCAATGTCTTATCTACAGCGAGGTATGTTGTCATTCGGCGGGTGTACATCGAGTTGCGCGGACGCCGTTCACCGCCTGATGTATTTTCGAATCGCTTCTGTCTTTTTACTTTTTACACAACCGAGGACATAGTGACGAGTCGCGCGTCGGTGCAGTGCCAGTGTTGTGAATTTAGCGATTTTAGCTGACGCTCGAAAAGTTAATAAGGTCGCCGCGTATCGATTATAATGTTTATGTCAGGATTCTTCATCATAACGCCTGATTTATCTTTCAGGTGGGTGTTCATAAAACGATACTTCAAGGTGCTATAACGTTCACTGTTTATCGGTCGGCACTTCGACAAGTAAATCTGCGTTTGATGTTATTGCGGACGTAGAGCGGATCATAACTAGTTGCGAACCCGATCTGCCAGTTCGGGCTTCGATGCATTGTTCTCTCAGCTTGACCTACTGCGTGCCATTATAAAATAATTAGGCCGTCTCCTTGGATTAATCGCCTTGTATCTCCGCTTAAATAATAATAAAATATATTTATAAATTAACTACGTCTCGGGAAAATGAAGCGTTATGTAGTCCATCGACTCTCATCGATCGAATCGTCTCCGCGGTACCGTGCTGTTCGTGTGTTCTAATTTTGTACCCAATATAAAGATTTACGAATCGCTAATAGACGCTAATGTGCTCGTGTATTTGTTACAGAATGACGCCGCAAGAGGAGCGGGAGAGCGCGCGCGGGGTCGAGATCGCCGACGCCTTCGAAGACGACATGTTCGGTCCACCGCGGACGGAGCCAGCCGCCCGGCCCAAGTTGTCCATGATCTCGGCGCGACTACGAGCGAACGAAGAACGCAAACGAGTCATCGAGATCTGCTCTCAAAAGTTGGAGAACATCGAAGATCCGGCTCGTGATCTGCGCAGGTCCGTCTGTATCAACAACACCTACTGCCGGTTGAGCGAGGAGGCGCGCAGAGAGAAGGAAGCGAGGCGAAGGCGCGCGCGCGAGGAGTGTGATGACTCGTGGGTAGGGAAAAGGGCCAGACGAGCCGTAGAAGACGAGTGTCTGGCGCTACTAGACGCGATTCCTGAGCTCGGCGATGCTAACCTGGGGTGCGCTCAGCTGGCGCGGCAGGACGTGTCGCTGCAGCTGCCGCCGGGCCTGCTCACCGTGCTCGACTCATGACCGCGCCGCGCTGCGAACCTGCACGCCCCCATGTGCTGTGAGCGCGCCGAATGAGACCAGCGGCTCTCCACGCTGAACGCGATTACTCGGACTCTTAGTACGTTTCGTACAGACGTTTAGTCAATTCTTTATTGTTCAAAAAGAGTACTTACTATGTTGGCGTGTTTTTTATTTTATGACTAGTGAAAGTTGCTCAGGCGCTGCCGACGTGCGCGGTCCAATTAGTGTTCAACGATTATTTTTTTTATCGAAGGAACTTTGACTAGTTGAAACCGCAAAAAGGCAATCGAGAAATGTCGCCTCGAGAGGAGAGGACTTTCAGCGTTGATTGGAGATGTTTTAGATATAAGGAAAATTTATTATGTTATATTATTGTACTGTAAAGAAGTAGAGTTAAGTGATAGTGCAAAAAAACGACTGGGAACGGTTGCGATGACAGATGATTCCTCGCATTACTTTATTTTAAATCGTCCGCGTTGTCTTGTGACGCCTCGTGTGAGACCATTAGAACTGGTTTTAGGAGAGTAAAAGTTGATACTTGCAGTGGGTCAAATCGGCGTAATGTTCACTTTGAAAATGCTGCGTTCCAACTCTTATTATTGTGACAAAGAAGAGAAAAAAAAAATCAAAGTATTACTAATTCGGTACATCACTTTAGCTGTCAATAATCAGTACATAATTTAGTTTGAGCTGAACGTGTTTTGAAAAGAACAATGAGAGCACAGACTTGCTTAACTTCGTGCGTAACACATACACTCGAGCAATTTAAATTCTTTACAAACACAAAGGCAAATTATTAGAACTGGTTAGTCGATGGGGCGGTGGTTTCCTTATCAAACACTTGGCGTGTGTCACCAGCTTTGTGTGATTCGGTCCACGTTTGGCCAACCATTGGACGTTCTGGATATTTGATGCAAACGTGCCTCTAACAAATACTGCATTTGGTTTTCAAAATTTTATGACGTGTTCGTTTTTTTTTTTGTTTTGTTTTAATGTTACCTTTTGAGTGCTTACCTCAAGCATTGTTACCTCTATTATTATTATAAAATTAATTTACAATACATAAATCAAACTCATTATGGCTATCAGGTTATCTTTTCTAAATGTTTTTTTTTTTATGTTTTTTTCGTTAATGAATAATTAATTTCAAATTTAATTCATTGTGATTTATAATTTAGTTTGGAATTTAATCAAAGTTTGTGAGCATCACATTGTATGCAAAGAGCCTACTTATCAGATGGTTGTGCAATAACTAGAGCGATTGGACGTTTGACTGTGCAATTGACTTGTGCCGAGTTCCATTTCTTTAGGAATCTTAATTGTTGCAAAATATATCGGTTGTAGCCCGATTCGCCCCCTCTGAATAGTAAATAGGTGGATGGATTCGCNCAAACAATAATAATTATAACAAATAACTTCAACGATTAATATTAATAGACTTTTCACTGTACGCAAGCGTACCTTTGGGAGCAAGCGGAACGAAGGCGCGGTGCGGGACGCAAGGTTCGACTGATCTACCAGATTCTACCAATAACGCGCTCGATACGATTTCCCCTGCCGTCGCGCCTCACCCTCACCACCAAAGTGATCTAAAATTCGGTTCTGCGCAGTCAAGGTCATTTGCTCACGAAGTTTGCCGGTTACTATAGCTGTTTGTAGTTGCTCAGTTCCGCGGACATATTAAGTCTGGTAGCTGTTTGTAGCCGTTTAGTTCCACGGACATGTTAAGTCTAGTAGCTGTTTGTAGTGTAGCGAATCACGTATTAAATTATCATTAATTACACAATATTTTTCAAAAAAGGTATTATAATACAATTTTTTAAAAACACTATAAAAATAAATTGCCGCTGATTGCAATTATTACTATAATTATTATTTTGTAAGGTTTTTAATTTTAGGTTCATTGTTAGTTTGTTTCATAATTTATTAATGTACTATTCCACTTTGTCATAATTTCAATTACTCTACTACTTTCATTATTTTTCAATGTATTGTACGATGCACCGGAAACTATAACCTATCAATTGTCAATTAAAATACCACGTTATTCTGATATACAACATATTGAGCTCGTTTTAGCTTTACAACCTTTTTCCCATAACCGAAATAACAATATATTTTATTTTCATTACGTAATGTAGCTAACAAAACTAGCGAAAGTGGTGAATGTTTTAAAATTCTCTAATTTTTTATTATGATTTTCTAAGAAATGGTCTACAAACACTTAAGGTAAAGTGCTCGTAAGAATGATGCATGGTCAAGGTCAAAATCCTAAGCAAAACATTTTAATTCATTCAACTATCGACTGTAACACGTAGGTCGTAGAACATAACATCAATATTCATAAAAATGTAATGTGAAAGAACTCCACACGCAGTTGCATGCACTCGCTCCATCTCACTCCCTCGTATTAGCGCCATATTTCGCCTTATCTCTTTACGTGGACTCGTGTCGCTTCGGGACTCATTCGGGTGGACTCGCCGCGCCACGCCTCCGCGCCGCGCGATACCTATGCTCTAATCATGTCCGCATGTCCGTCATGTTCAACGCGTTCGTAGTTCCTGCNCGCCGCGCGATACCTATGCTCTAATCATGTCCGCATGTCCGTCATGTTCAACGCGTTCGTAGTTCCTGCATAACAGTACACTTGGAATGGAAATGGAACTGTCTGAACATGTTAATTTTGACAACTCGGATTGAATGATATAGTTCCATATGAGGACATAGTTCCAGGAACTATTTCGGTCCGGAACTACGCATGTCTACCGTTCTCAGCACTCCTGTGATATTAGCCTAGCCTGTGTGTCGTATTCGTGCTAGTTTCCCCAACCAACTTGTTTGGACATTGTGCTTGTAAAAAAACGCTTTGGACGAAAATTATTCCATTTTCTATTGGCCATTACGGATGGAGTTTTAATAGTTTAAACGTTAGTAGAGAGATTACCTCGTATGTTGATGTGAGGCGTAGATAATTTGTTCTTATTTGATCGATTTGTATTTATCGTTGAGTAATTACTAATGTAT
The DNA here is from genome assembly GCF_003987935.1 of Bombyx mandarina. The sequence continues at coordinate 4,591,997 of NW_021011476.1, read as the reverse complement.
TGTATGATAAAATTTAAATTAAGCGCTTGTGCACACGGCTGTCGTCTATCAGACGTTGACATTAAGAAATGTGAAATTTATGAGCTATAAGATGTTACTTAGTATTCGTTCATTAGTTGTTTACGAGAAACGGAATTACAACCAAAAGTATTTTACAAAAATTGATATAATAAAATAAATAAAAAAAAAATTAAATTAAAAAACGCACATAAATGTAATATTTAAGTAGTTATTTCATTGTAATTTCATTCTTTAAGCAACGTTCGATAAATGTTGATACATATTCGTAAGGTAAATACGAACGTTGCTTACTGAATTTCTGTCTGTAGAGATTGTGAGATACATAGTGAATAAATTATATTACCGAGCCTCTATTTTAATTTGTATCAAGTACAATAATCAAGAGAATTATGATTGTTTACGTTGATCTTCATTAAAATAACAATTAAATCAATGATTTCTTAATTTGTCATTTGAAAATATTTAACAACATTGAAAAACGTTTGAATTGTGACTCGCAAATTAAAATTCTTTTATAACATACTTGTAATATTGTGATGTTTAAAATTTATGTAATAGTATCAAAATTGTAGTAAGATTATTTTAAATAATTCATTCAATTAACTGTAGATAGCTAAATATACTATCAAATGAAGTCCTTGGCTTAGGTAAAACCCTGCAATTACCAAGATTAATCACAGAAATATTTAATTTAGACTGATTATTTCATTAATAGTTTTTTTTTATATTAAAATATAATTGATGTTAGAGGCGAGGTGTATCAGACTAGTAATGTTAATGAAGTGTTTGGAAATGTTATGATAATTTTATTAAATGTGTCTTAAGCTAAGAGATCATTAATAAATATTACATTTAAAAACTGAACTATGTTTGTGTTTTGTGTTCATTTGAGATCTAAAACAAAACCTTCCATCGTAATGGGAAAACCTTGCTTAAAATCTCAAAAATAAAAAAGTGTAATTGAGTTTGCGAGCGATCATGGTAGCATTGTATTTTTAAGGGATTTTATGACCTGGTAACTGAGACCTTTAATTTATATTAATATTTTTATGAAAAATTATATTATGGAGTGAAATGAAATGAAGACGATTAATTTGAGACATTAATCAACTGGGATGAAATTAAATGAAATGAAATGGGATGAAATATAATCTCAGTAAAATGGTGGTCATTTACTAAGATTTTTTCAGTGGACTTTTTGGAGGATCCCGAGAAGTTACGTCCAGCGGCTTTGTTTCATTTTCTCACATTTGTGCACTTTCACAGATATTAAACAGTTAATAAACCACCATTATTACACATTTAAACCCGAAGAAACACTAAATAGACAAAATAAAACAAATCACACAACTTCACTCCTCGCGTTCCCGCCAAAAAGTCCTGGTAGCATTGTATGCGAGAAGTATCGCATAGATAATACACATTAACTCGCAACAGAGTTCCGAATGTTTTAATGTACCTGGACCGATCCTAAAGTTTTATAAAACCACCTTACATAATTACTCAAGAAGTTCTAGTGAAATCAAACATTTTTTGTTTTAATAATTTCAAAACTTTAAATAAACTATCGAAAAGGAACGTATCCAGTTTCTTAGATACCTACTGATTCTTTATTACTTTTAAGCTACATGGCAGTCTAAATAAAAGAATTATCTCGAAACTTACCATTCATTCATCTTTAATTTGCGACAAAAACAAAAATAGGATAGTAATTCAGCAGTACATACTCTTAAAATGTGAAAACACCACGGACATCATGATAATATGTATAGATGTCGGACAGAATCCTAAATCAACAAATTCTTTTCTTGAAAACTAGAGTTACGATAAGTATGGTTTGCATATCCAAAACGGGAGTTTTTTTAAAAAAACTACAAAGATTACTATGGATTCTTTATTGAATCTCATACCATTAAGTACCTATAGTGAAAAACGTGTCAACTAGGAAGGTAATTTTACAATTAGGTGGCATATCTTCGATCAATAATAGTATGAAACGCTAGTGGACTGGTACTAAACAGAAGGTTGATACTAGAGACTACTAAACAGATGATAAGAATACTGTAATGACTTACAATACAGCCCATTTATATGTTACATGAAAGTAACTGACCATAAATTCCCATCAGATTGGTTAAAAAGATTTTTAATGCCGAAATAAAACCATTTAATCCGGTTAAGCAAAGAAATGCAAAGTTCCGATGAAATATAATATTGACACATAGTCAAGTTTGGATTAATACAAGATTTAATTCGAATTTCAAACAGGTCTGGATGATGCGAATATATCGAACTGCCTTGGGTACCCAACCATCATAGTAATGAAAAGTTTGGCAACTTATCAAAAAGAATACTGATCCGACCAGATTATTATTTGGAAATTCAAATTAAACCGATCCACAATGTCGAGCAAGTAAAATTGTTCAAACTTCACGTCTCAAAGCTAATACGGCATTCACATTGATTGACGCCAAGATAGATTTGACGAGAAACATGAGAAATATCCAGGAGAAATAGTCAAATTTAGACCCGTGTCAGGATAGGAACCTATAAACCGTGTGTGCAGCAATAATAGCACTGATGATAGACATCAATATTCAAATGAAAGTTAAGGAAGTGGTAGTAAAAATCAAAGTAATTGTAAAGGATGCTTAAACGACGAAAGGAAAGATCTTCCACCGAGCGGATGATATTTCTCGGTAGACCAACGGTCTAAATGTGGTTGTTCGGAACTTGTATATATGCAAGCTTATCTTGAAAATGTCGTAAGCGAGATTCAGGCATCTGTCAAATATAGGTATTGTAAGATGGCTACCCGCCACATAATAATGCACAATGGTACATTTCCGTGGAAATAGATGCAAAATTTACGACACATGGACAATAATCCAAGAGAGCAGAGCAACGAAATATAAATTCTCAGATAGAGATTACCCAACTCATACCAATCACAGATCAACCATGTTTCTTTACAAACATTTTCCTTCCTTCACCGGCACATTTTCAATTGAATGTTAAATTTCAGGGTCTTCCTTTGATTTAAGATGCTCTGTTGCTGAGAAGCTAATCTTTGATATTAAAGTTTTCAGCCAGTATTATTAAATAGTGGGATATTTATTTTTCGAACTCGATGGTTTTGTTTTACAGATACAGAAAGGCAATATACAAAAATGGCATATCCTTATTATATTTGCTTAAAAATCTTATCCGTATTATTGTATTTTCCTTTGTTTGATACCGTCATGTGACAACCCTGCTAACGATTCCCTTCCATTCCCTTCCGCTTACAACGCATACTAAAAATATACTTCAGTTTTCGATGTTCATGTACTAATATTAAATCAATAATTACGTAAGTTCAGCTGTACGCGAAGAAAGAAATTATTGTCTACAAAAACTTTCTTATAGTCATTTTTTAAGAAGGGAATGCCCTTCAGTTTTTTTATCATTCATTAATAACCATCATGAAATATGAGTACATTCTTGAAGAGTGTACCCGAAAAATAGACTTACGTATTCTAAATTTGTAAATCCAGTAAAAAGGCCTTTTACACAAAATACATAAAGAATTGTTCACGGTTAATGTAAGGAACACACATGGATGAATGTTTCCACACTCAATTTTATTTGACCGTCGAAAAAAGCAGTAAATAGCTACAGCCTATTTCAAAAACGTATTACCACTGTAACTATCAAGCCATAGCGGAATGGCATCGTGTATAAAAGTCAAATCCGAAACATTTATAAATTTGCGTTACTATCGAAGTCAGGGCGTATTGTAAATCCGTCCAGGTAGGTAAGTATCGTTGTCCTGCCCCTTTCTATCGCTACATAATACTATACAATTGAGACGTCCACCTTGTATCTCAAGGTGAATGGGAGCATCCACGTTATCACATCTATGATCTCAGGTAAAAAGATTAGAGCTTCCAAAGAACTCACACTGGTCAGTTTCTTTGTCTAACCTATTAATGCCGCGAAGCAAAGCAACCCAGTTTGAAATGTATAAAATCAAAAATTAACATGCAATTGAGATTACAAACTGATATTTTAAGGAAGGTTCACATTCTGCATTAGGACGAAACCCCGGTTGTCGCTTCAGAACCAATCGAGCCGACTATTTTTATGACCAGCTTCAAATAAAAAACATATTTTATTTGTATATTTAAAAACGACAGGTCTATCTACAGATTAGAAGCGATCGATCGATTCGCCTGTTAGTATATTTCGACTTTCCAAGTCTCCGGGCTATATTTTTACATCAATTATTAAAAAAATAGCTTATGCCCTTATGTCAGGATATTTTATTAGGGTAAATGCTATGACCCGGGTAACACCGGTAAATCTGCTAGAATAAACACGACAGCGCATTCGTTGGTTCGTGATTTCGTCTACTAAACAATTTAAAAGTCGATTGGTAGTTCACGGACCAGGGATTGACCCAAACAACTCTTTATCCCGAGAAAATGCGACGTGTTTTTTTTATTTATTGCTTAGTTGGGTGGACGTGCTCACAGCCCACTTGGTGTTAAGTGGTTACTGGAGCCCATAGACATCCACAACGTAAATGCGCCACCCACCTTGAGATATAAGTTCTAAGGTCTCTCAAGTATAGTTACAGCGGCTCCCCCACCCTTCAAACCGAAACGCATTACTGCTTCACAGCAGAAATAGGCAGGGTGGTGGTACCCATCCGCGCGGACTTACAAGAGGTCCTACCACCAGTAATTACGCAAATTATAATTTTGCGGGTTTCATTTTTATTACACGATGTTATTCATTCACCGTGGAAATCAATCGTGAACATTTGTTGAGTACGTGTTTCGTTCTTTCTGATTTACAAATTTAACGCAGCTGAAGCCGAGCGCTTTCCAAATAGTTCTAACATATAGGGTAAATAGCATGCTTCAATAATAACATATCAGTTAACAATAAAATCTAGAATGAGTCACAACCTAGCTTATAATACAAAGCAGTTTTCTATAAACAAAGACAAATGTAAAATCACCTACGTCCACGAGACTGATTTTGAATTGTAATATGTCTTATGTTTTTTTTAATTCATTCACATTTAATATTCATTATTATATTATGATGTTAGTTCTATCTATAATATATGTATATACATATATGCATTTATCAAATATAATACAATTACAAAACTAACAGTCTGTAAATATAAGATATTCATATTGTTATGTTTAATAGGTACGTATGCATCAAGCCTTTGTAACTATTTTAAATGTTAATTTTTTTTAACTACGAACTCTGTGAATTCATAAGGCAATATCTGCTATATTATTACTATTTATTGTTATTGCCTCATTTCCTAAAAAAAAATTATTAGTATTATTGTCATAAAAAGCATGATCGTCAATATAAAAAAGTTATAATTTTTGTATATTTGTTAAATGATACTTACAACGAAGTCAAAACAGTAAAACAAGAAAAATGTATAGATTACAAACAACGCTATATTCTTTAATTATATTAACAACTGTATCCACATTAGACAAGGTTGTAGTAAAAAGTTATAGGTTAATTGTGCCAACAGGTTGAGTGTTGTGGTAGTCTAATCTATATATTAATACGTGAAGCAAAAACTTTGTATCCCTTTTTACGAAAATTGCGCGAACGGAGGAGTATGAAATTTTCTACACTTATAGAGAATATAGAGAAGAAGTGCACAATGCAATTTTTTTTTTTAAATAATGCATAAAAGATACATTAAATCAATAAAGAAAACATTACACACACTACATACCATGTATTTGACGCACACACGTATACATACTATTTATTGTCAAACTTTTGTTCTTGACGTCTGTTGTCAAATTGAGAATAGATTAAGTATTGTTTGTCTTTATTAATATTTTTTATAGTGTAGCCTATAAAATAAATTCATACTAGTGTACAAATTTACAATTCCAACTAATTATAGTCGAATCTCGACTACTGCGGGACCTCTAGTATAAGGTAACAAAGCAATACCATTCTGGGTACAAAAATCCAAACAAACATTATTAAAACAAATTAAAGAATTGTTAAAAAGTCTACAAGTTACAAATACTGATTTACATAAAATTTGGTAATGATTGATTGATGATCGATTTCATTTACACATAATGGATGTTTAATTGTAATATTTGATTATATTAAAATAATCAATGAGCCCATTATCCTGAACTTTTAGGATTGTTAGTTTCGGTCTATGTATGTATTTGTAGTGTAGTATGTAGTAGGTATGTGTTTAGTAGTAGAATGTGTTTAGATAATGTCTCTAGTTCAGAGTGTCTCTTGATATAAGCCTCCTCTAACATCTCCTATTTTATCTATCTCTAGTAAACCCTCCTTCAGTTTGGACGGGCCGTTAAGTCTATCTCATCCTCCCACCTTTTTCCCTTACTTTCCTTTATTCCTTTTACCGTCGCAGAGTTTCAGTGAGGATAGCCTTACTCCAGTTTTATTAGGTATTTCGTGATATGTTGCTCGTCCGTCTTAACTTGAGCAGGTCTGTCTTTGCAACCGACTCTCTTACTTTCCTTTCTAATCTTTCAAAGGTATTTCTTTTTCTGTTCTGTTTCTAATTGCTAATCATTTAGTTCTTTGGCACGGTACTAGTTTGTCCATTTCATGTTTAGGTTTTCATTACATATGTGTACATTTAATATGTAAAGTATAAAAAAGAGTACGAAATGTTGTGTACCCTTAATTATAAATGTTTTTTTTTGTCTGCTTGTTAGTATGTTTGTTTTTTGTTCGTTCGAGCGTCATTTACTTAGGTGACGTCTGAAAAAATTATAAACTTTTGCCTTCAAAAACTTAGGCTAAGACTTGAAAGAAGATATTATATTTAATAAAATCATTTCTTTGTTCGCTTCGGTAATCGGAGGCGTAACAATAAAATCAAAATGTCTCTTAACAAAGTTTGCTCGACACAATGGATACTGATGTTTAAAGTAAATTCAACTGTTGTGAGTTCAATTTTAATGGCAGGTATATTTTTTTCCTTCGCAAAAAAAAGCTATTTTATTGTTTATTCATATAGGCCTTGACCTTATCACTGACTGCAGTCGTCGTTTAGTAGAATCGGTATGAAGACATGAAACGACTTTCACAGTGAAGTAATAACATCGTGTAATCAAAATCAATCTCGCAGTATTAATAAATTTGCGAAATTACTGATGCTATTGTGAGGCCGATCCAGTGGCGTCTGTCCAATTCACTGGTTCTTTCTGTATTGACGAAACCGCTGATGCTTAATATGAATTTAATTGAGATTGAGTGATTACGTGAGTGATGAGGAAAGATGGAGCAAGTACGAGTATATGTGTGCTTAGTGCGAGTTTTTTAACGTTCTCGATAGCGTAAAAGTTAACTCAAATTTGTATGGAGTTTGAATGTTCGCCCACGTTTGCCGCTAGGAGATAACGGTGCTTTTAGGCACCACAAGCACCGGTCACCGTCCTCGTCGAACCAGTCGCTTGCGATGAAGGGCTCGACTAGCGAATTAACCCATAGACACAGTCCACTGAGTTTCTCGCCGGATCTTCTCAGTGGGTCGCGTTTCCGATCCGGTGATAGATTCTGCGAAGCACTGCTCTTGCTAGGGTCAGTGTTAGCAACACTCCGGTTTGAGCCCCGTGAGCTCACCTACAAACGTTAGGGCGAAGCTGAAATAGCCTCTCAAGGGTATCAGCATAGGTAGGAAAAAAAAGCCGCTAGGAGCTGCATACAAACTTGAGTTAACTTTTACGCTATCGAGAACGCTAAAACTAAACACACTAGACACTAGATTGAGCATCGGACATCACTGTTCTACTGACCGACTTTGCATTGCCTCACGTTAACTGTCCATATTAATTCGCTCTAAAATGATATTGAGATCCTAGTGAGACGATAGTTGAAATAACGCATTTTTTATTTTAAAACGATTATCGTTTTCCCCCACGGAGAGCCTCCCCCTCATTTTAAATTCCATACACACGCTTACACTCTACGCGTGATGCAGGAAAAGGTATTGTTATAGATTTAGCATCAGTCCTACTTAATATAAATACTCTTTGAAACGTTGTACTGAAAGTACTTTTAAGCGCCGCGAATGTTAATAAAGCTGCTTTTAGCTTCGTAATCCAACTAATCGAAATAAGAGCAACATCGATGAAATATCATAACGATTCGCACGACGTTTCCGCAGCCATTCAATTTACTCCCGCGAAGCAGTCACGCGTTTTGTTTAAGACAACGATTGCAGCCGCCATTGACCCAAAGAACTCGTCTCCAAATATTTTTTTTAACCCTACCTATGCTGATAGCCTTGAGAGGCTATTTCAGCTTCACCCTAAAGTGCGTAGGTGAGCTCACGGGGCTCAAACCGGAGTGTTGCTATGACCCTAGCAAGAGCAGTGCTTCGCAGAATCTACCACCGGATCGAAAACGCGACCCACTGAGAAGATCCGGCGAGAAACTCAGTGGGCTGTGTCTATGGGTTAATTCCCTCATTGAGCCCTTCGTCGCAAGCGACGGGTTCGACAAGGACGGTGACCGGTGCTTGTAGTGCCTAAAAACAGCGTTAATGGATCGGGAGGATCCGTAATGACGTGCTTTGGGCGACGTCGACTGTTTAACATTTGGTCTACAGGATCGGGTATGTAAATGTAGGAACCCCTGTTCACGCTGTAGTATCTAATAACCACTCAAGAAATGTAAATCATTTAGCAATGCTTTTCATTTATACTAATTCTCTAATACGCTTTCTACATATTAATTCCATAAACAAACTATTTGACACATCAACCTCTTCATTATTTGCCAATCATTCACGTAACGACGTGGTCGAAATATATTTGGGTATTTGACTAGACTGCCGTTGCGATTAAAATGGATTATGCGGCAGAAGTAAAAAGTAACCAAACAACGAGTGATGAAATAGTAATGTTCAATATATCAAAATATTGAGGATTATATTGTAATTCAAAACAAGCCTTGTAAGTTTATAGTTATTTTAACCTCAAAATTAGCCTTTTAACCTTAAATGTCTTTCAATATGAAGACTCGAAACTGGGTATACACTAATATACTGTTTGTTGTTTGTTGTGCTAGGACCTCTTGTGAGTCCGCACGGGTAGATATCACAACCCTGCCTATTTCTGCTGAACCAGTAATGCGTTTCGGTTTGAAGTGTGGGGCAGCCGTTGTAGCCATACTGAGACCTTAGAACTTATATCTCAAGGTGGGTGGCGCGTTTACGTTGTGGATGTCTATGGGCTCCAATAACCACTTAACACCAGGTGGACTGTGAGCTCGTCCATCCACCTAAGCAAATAAATAAATAAGAAATTTATATCTTGGTGGAACTGACAACATATGTTGATTCATTCCGAAGTTACTTGATGCAGTTTTAGAAACACAAGACTTTTGTATTAACATAGCTGAAAAATTCAAAAAAATATAATCGATTTTAGCACCGACATGGCGACACCGTGCTTAATATTTTTTTTATTTAATTAAAATTAACTTTTTTTAGGTGTACTGTATTTTCTCTTGAATAGAGGCTTGAGAAAGGAATTAGAAATATAGACAACACTGCTAATGGGTTATTCATTTCTTGAAGACGGCATGCTCAAATATGAGTCGACTATTATCAAAGCCGGCAATCTGACTTTTGGACAATTATTGGTAAATCAGAAAAACGAATTATTGACTTTGTATTCCATTGGCAGTCACAAAACTCTTCGGAACGACATCTTAGATAAATAACAGATTAAGTATTAACCTTTATTTAATGCAGGTTTTGAACCGTATTCTTTGAAGGAGACGATTATATTCAAATCAATCTGTATTGACATATCAATAACATTTTTTTGTCCAAATGCACAGATTGCCACCTTTGATAATAGACGACTCATATACTCTTTTTTTTTAGATAATACTCGACTTAATATTTAAGCGATCAGGATAAATAAAATATTTGATTTTTCTGTACGACAATTGTATTTAATTTATAATTTTCAATATAATTCGGTGTGTTATTAAATTTTTATAACAAACTAGCTGACCCGGCAAACGTTGTGTTGCCTTAAATAAGATTTTTAGGGAAATTCTACTGTAGAAAAAAAACCTCATTTAACCACATAATACCTCATTATGAACAATAAAAAATATCCAAAAATTAAAATAAAAAATTAATGTTTGGGGTGGACAACCCTTTTCACTTAGGGGTATGAAAAATAGATAGTAGCCGATTCTCAGACCTACCGAACATACTATTGATACACAAATAAAACCAAAAAAACATGGCTGAAAAATGTATAGTATTATATTAATTGTATAATCTATGATGTATAGTGAGTAAGTAAGACAGGAGACCGGCTTCGTCCTCATCCCTACTACGTGNGGTGGGATTTGCTAACAACTGCCCGAGCGCCTCCGAAGGAGACCTAACAACTCAAGAGCAATTGTTTCGCGAATGAATCTACTACCGGATCGGAATCGCGACCCGCTGAGAAGATCCGGCGAGAAACTCAGCGGGCTGATGCATGGGTTAGGTTGCACGTCGACCTCTTTGTCGAGTTCGACGAGTACGGTTACCGGGCCTGCCCCTAGTATTAGAGCTGAAGGCATCTAATGCAAAGGTTATTGGATCTGATGGATCCGTAAGGAGGTATTTGACTAGACTGCCGTTGCGATTAAAATGGATTATGCGGCAGAAGTAAAAAGTAACCAAACAACGAGTGATGAAATAGTAATGTTCAATATTTCAAAATATTGAGGATTATATTGTAATTCAAAACAAGCCTTGTAAGCTTATAGTCATTTTAACCTCAAAATTAGCCTTTTAACCTTAAATGTCTTTCAATATGAAGACTCGAAACTGGGTATACACTAATATACTGTTTGTTGTTTGTTGTGCTAGGACCTCTTGTGAGTCCGCACGGGTAGGTACCACCACCCTGCCTAGTTCTGCCGTGAAGCAGTAATGCGTTTCGGTTTGGAGGATGGGGCAGCCGTTATAGCCATACTGAGACCTTAGAAATTTTATCTCAAGGTGGGCGGCGCCTTTGCGTTGTAGATGTATATGGGCTCCAGTAACTACTTAACACCAGGTGGGCTGTGAGCTCGTCCATCCACCTAAGCAAATAAATAAATAAGAAATTTATATCTTGGTGGAACTGAGTACATATGTTGATTCATTCCGAAGTTACTTGATGCAGTTTTACAGACAGGACTTTTCTATTCACATAGATGAAAATAAAAAAAAATAAAAAATAGATTTTAGCACCGACATGGCGACACCGTGTTTAATAATTTTTTTCTTTTTAATTAAAATTAACTTTTTTTAAGTGTACTGTATTTTCTCTTGAATAGAGGCTTGAGAAGGGAATTAGAAAAATAGACAACACTGCTAATAATGGGTTATTCATTTCTTGAAGACGGCATGCTCAAATATACTAATTTTTTTAGATAATATTCGACTTAATATTTATGCGATCAGGATATATAAAATGTTTGATTTTTCTGTACGACAATTGTATTTATGTAATTACATTTTCAATATAATTCGGTGTGTTATAAAATTTTTATAACAAATATAACAGTTGAGTTAGCACAGTCCCGATAATAATTTGTTGAAAATTAAACATAACCGGTACGAACCCTTATAAAGTACAACTTGCCCTTTGAAGTTACGGTGTTATGAACAAAAATAATGTTCACGAATAAATAAGGCGCCGAAGTGTTTAATAATTAGCGTATTATTGAATATTAATCAGTAATTACAGTGCTAAATAAATTAACATTTATAGACCGAAAAGATCTTCTATTAATATTTACTGATACATAATATAATATAAATAGAAAATATGTAGTCTCAATGCGCACAGGGTCTCCACGAAATCTTCCCTAAATAGGCAACATATGGAATCACTTTCCGACTTTTAAACCAATCCTTCTGATAGACTCCTCATTTTGCATCATTCTAACCGACACTCCAGCAAGTACTCAAGTACCACAAGTATCAACCCAGTGATTTACTTAAAACAACTTAAATTACTACCATTGCTTTTTTTTTTTTATTGCTTAGATGCTTAGATGCTTAAATGCTGCATTGCTTGCCTATTTCTAATTTTTTTTCCTACCTATGCTGATAGCCTTGAAAGGCTATTTCAGCTTCGCCTTGATGTATAAGTGAGCTCACGGAGCTCAAACCAGGAGTGTTGTTAAGACTGGCCCTAGCAAGAGCAGCGGTTTGCAGAATCTATTACCGGATCGGAAACGCGATCCACTGAGAAGATCCGGCGAGAAACTCAGTGGGCTGTGTCTATGGGTTAATTTACTTGTCGAGCCCTTCGTCGCAAGCGACGGGTTCGGCAAGGACGGTGACCGATGCTTGAGGTACCTAAAAGCACCGTTAATGGATCGGGAGGATCCGTAATGAGGTGTTTAGGGCAAATTTCTATCACGAACCAAACTTGCGCTCCGACTTGTATGGTTGGACAAACGTATTAAAATTCTTATTGCTTTGATTTGTTTGAGGTGGACGAAGTCACCGCTTAATACTAGAAAGGACGAGATATCCGTTTGAATAGAAAAAAAAGGATTCCGTTATACAAATCGTATGAGCCCAAATTTGATGTTCCTATTAAAATAGTGGCAATAGTAAACTTTTTTATAATCGATTTTCTTGTTTACAATTGAAACAAGATCGGTATAATATTATATTGTGATTCGAAAATAAAATAAACTTTCACATCGATACATCCAATATGAGATTTGTACGTATAATTGAGTCTAAATTACGTTTAAATCGTTAGTTACAAATAAAGCTAATAAAACCGTGCTAAAAAGCTTAAGTTCAATAGCAGGACCAAACTTTTGGGACCTTAATACAAACAATGCAATGAGTACAGAAAGACCGCGCCCTCGAGCTTTGGTTGGAGAGCTTTTCGAGAAAGCGCTCTCATTATTTGACTGCTGCCTATTTGGTTTCATCATTAACTGGACCGTCGTTATTTTCAATCAAATTTTATGTCTGCAGATTATTTAGTGACTATTACCTCAACAGAGGCCTGTCTCATTTAAACTTAGAAATATAATTTACGCTGTACATAGGATTAACTGTGTTGATGTCCAAGAGCGTTAGTTACTGCTTACCGATAAGTAAATGAGTTGGTCTGCCTTCGTTAAAAGTACACTAGTTTAAGAACGTAAATTTTACAAGTCTTAACAAAAATTATAAACACTATATTTTTTTACAAAATCTATGAGTTCTAAGGTCTCAGGATAGTTACAATGGCTGTCCCGCCTTTCAAACCGAAACGCATTACTGTTTCACGGCAGAAATAGGTAGGGTAGTGGTACCTAGTCGTGTGCACTCACAAGAAATCTTACCACCAGTAATATCACATTTGCGAAGCATTTTGCGAAGCCCGGTTCTTTTTAACAGCTATCAATAAATGTTTGACGGCTCTTATTCTAATCATTGTCATCACCCTTTCTCATAAGCAACACTTGACGTTCATTTTATTTGCTTGGATTTATCATATGGCTTCCCCTAAGTGTCTGGCGCGAAACCCCTTGGGTACTCGAAACCGCAGGTGCTGGGACACATCGCCCATGCCCAACGCCGCCCCTGGACCCATTACCACTTTAGCTTCCCAATCCATGAGATCCGTATGGCTCTCTATATCTGTCACGGATTTTTAGTCGAATTTCATAATTTCTGATTTATCCATCAATAAGACGCCGAGCATACCATAGTCTCTCCAAAACCCATATTCAGATCGTAATAATGCTAATATTACATAGGTACATTTCACTTGTTAAAGTTGGTGCACACAATTTTCACTGTTGCTTTGCAATCTGTTGCCTCTTTTAGCTTGTATTAGATACAAGCGGCCCGCTCCGGCTTCGCTCGGGTCTTTAACAAAAATTGCAACGATATTTGACGTTGTTTTTTTTTTTTTAAAAAAGAACACTTAGTGCGGCATAACTATAATAGTTAGATATAATATGCTGCCGCGACACTTTTTTTAAATCATAATATGTTCTACAAAGTCGTAGTACATTATTATATTCTATCATCAATACTTTTCGCAGAGCACGCGATGTAAAGAATATTTAAGGTAATTTTTTTACACTTTGGGTTACATTATTGGAGTTTTAGTAAGGATCCCTATTTTTTTTCAAAAAAGATTATTGCCCATGTCACTCGGGAATAGTGTAGCTTCCAAACAGTGAAAGAATTTTTCAAATCGGTTCAGTACTTTCGGAGCCTATTCAATACAAACAAACAAACAAATCTTTCCTCTTTATAATATTAGTATAGAAGAAAACATTCTATTTCGCTTAATCTACATTACGTAAGTTAAACAATTCGGTTGTCTAACGATTATTCTAGAACACAAATGTTATTTTTAAAACATGGATAAGCATTAATCCGTACAAGTTTTTAGCGAAAATTATCACTTTTTTATTTGTGTTTTCATGTTTGTGATTTTTATCAAATTTTATATATTCGAATTTAGAACTTCCTAGAATCTGGATAGATGTTTGTCGATTACCAATATTACCTAAAATATAAAATACTCCGTGAACATCCTTAAGCTTGAATTTTTCATGAAATGATTGGCAAATGGGAAATACTTACTGTCTTATTATTGTTTTACTAAAGAATACCGTAAGTTCGTTTCAAGTTAATGCATCTAATAATCTAAAAAACCAAATCATTTTATTTTCAAGTATTATAATTAGTTACTGTAAGTCATGATACTAACCATTGCTAAGTGAGAGGGATGAACAGGACTCTATGATAATTTAGCTTCGTCCTTCTCACACTAAAGCTTTATCGGCCTCAAAAGCGAGATAGATATACGAGACTGCTTAAGGTACATTTTCGCATCGAGGATACATCAGATGCTCGTATAAGTTCCACGTAATTTAAAATTTACAAGAATAATCGTAAAAAATAAAATAATGCGTATTGCAAACACGCGCACGATTGTACTGATTTATGCCAAAGTTCTTTTTGGTTCTGCCCCGAAGCAATCGTTGACCAATGAGTTGACATTTGAAGTGAAAACCTCTTTAACACCGGTCTAATCTGAATTTCTTACTGGTGGTAGGACCTCTTGTGAGTCCGCACGGGTAGGTACCACCACCCTGCCTATTTCTACGGTGAAGCAGTAATGCGTTTCGGTTTGAAGGGTGAGGTAGCCGTTGTAACTATACTGAGAACTTAAATCTCAAGGTGGATGGCGCTTTTACGTGGTAGATGTCTATGGGCTCCAGTAACCACTTAACACCAGGTGGGCTGTGAGCTCGTCCAACCATCTAAGCAATAAAAAAAAATAGTTCGATCAATCGAAAAAGCGACAGCAAATTGAGTAATTAAAGTTTTGCTTCTGTCGCGTTTGATTTGTACACGTGTTTATGTTCTTTGCCTTCGAATGCAGCACTCGTTCGACCTCATGGTGAGCGATCCTCTTCGCTCACGTATCACAGCTGTGCCAGGGGTCATAGTCAAACCTCTATCTACCACAAAATTGACGTAGGCAGTTACATCAATATCACTGAGACTTCGACATGTCTCGAGTGGGAGGGCGACCTTGTTCTGTTTATGAAATCCGATATAATAATATAAGATGCTCGATTTATCAAATTCTAACATATTCCTGCTTATATGTGCCCCAAAGCAATGATGTATTTTGCTTTAAAGTTTGCCCCTATCTTAACTCATAATAACCAAAAACCGTGGAGACTATTTAAGGGAGACTGTTCTCGAAGCTTTGGTGATTCCTTATTTAAAATTACTAAACATGCATAAATTTGTCAATTATCTGAGCAAACCCATTATAAACTAATTCACTACAATACAATGTACCCGAGCAAATTACACTAATTGAATTTTAATATAATATCAATTTGTTTTACTGCATTTGTTAATAGTTTCAAATATATTAATACCATCCTTATTTTCCGGTCGTAGGGTTTTAGAGATGTTTCATTTTTCTATTTAAAAATATTAAAAATAAAGTATGTACAAATAGAAATCGATATAGTATATGTCTGAAAAATCGATATAAGGTTTTCCGTGCTGTTAAAATGCACTGGTTTCGGGTTGACTGAAGACTACGAATGTTAGATAACAGGAAAATCTGTCTACCATCTATCTAGTCCGTTTTGGATCTTACCATTGGAACTCGATAGTATTTTTTAATAATATGCACTGGGTAGGATTCAGATTAACAAAACTCACTAAATTTAAAAGTCACAGTAAGATGGTGGATGGATGGATTTTTTTAATTTTTTTTTATTGCTTAGATGGTTGGACGAGCTCACAGGCCCCCTGTGTAAGTGGTTACTGGAGCCCATAGACATCTACCACGTAAATGCGCCATCCACCTTGACATATAAGTTCTAAGATCTCAAGTATAGTTACATCAAAGAAAATTGAATTTAAGTTTCATGATGAGTATTTTGTAGAAAATGACATAAATATCCATCTTCCGAAAAAAACTAGTACTCTTCGTCCACAGGGCGGCCGTTGGAAAGTTATTGTTTGGAACTGATATGTTAAAAATGTACTTAAATTAATTTTGGAAATGTCATTAGAGCGACTAAGGTTTTCGTCAAATATCTTTTATTTTATTATAGCTACTGTTTCGATGACTGGACCTATTACGACATGATGAAAGTTTTTTTATTTTAAGAATAAAGCACCTTTAATATTCAACTGCTATAATCCAAAATTTTAATTTTTTTAGTAAACGCCAAAAATGAAATTGTAATTGCAAAAACTAATTGTAAATTTTAATACTTTAAGCTTTAAAGCGCATACCTTAAAGTTTAAGGTATGGGCTTAATTTAAAAGAGACGGAAAGTGTACTTTGATTGTTGTGAACTAAAATTTAAATTTAATTTTTAATTCTAAAATAATAATTTTATAAGCTGATAGAATACATTTTTATAAGTCGTTCAAAGTACAAAACTCATTTTATAGAAATTTTTAGCTAAGCCACTTCTATTCCAATGGTACGATATATTTTTTTGTCTAGTATAGTCTATTATTTGATAGGTTTATAAGTATGTACCATGCCATTTTGAGAAATGAGGTCAAAAGCTCAATCATAATGCAAAACGACTGCCCTATCCTTTAAACAACAACACAATTGCTTCTAAACATGCCAGATCTACCTTTCCTATGATATCAAAGAATGAAACCAATTTTAGTATTCTTTTTTTTTATTGCTTAGACTGGTGGACGAGCTCACAGCCCACCTGTTGTTAAGTGGTTACTGGAGCCCATAGACATCTACAACGTCAATGCGCCACCCACCTTGAGACATAAGTTCTAAGGTCTCAGGTATAGTTACAACGGCTGCCTCACCCTTTAAACCGAAACGCATTACTGCAGAAAAATTCGAATAGTTTTCTTGCGAAGCATTCATAGCTTCAGCTATATTATTTATAGGTATCGTTAAAGCTGCGTTCGTTTGTATGAAGCTGTACAAATTTTAGGGCGTGCGTGCCCTCTCAGACAACGGGCGACGAATTATGTTATACGACGACCGCGTTGCTATGGCAACGATATATTTACTTATAGTAGGTAATCTGTAAATCATCTGACCTTTGACCTATGTATGTATTTAAAACAGTGACGATGCCGACACGCGCTTACTATTACGGTAGTAAGTTGTATTTATATGTTTGAGATTAGTAAAGATCCCCTTATTTCCTTTTTATCATCGCACCTCCCGCCATCGATGCAGAGTTCATCCGTATTATCTGGAACCGCTGCGTTCATCGTGTCCTTCTTCAAAAGAGACTTGTGGAGAGTATTAAGCGGTAGGCAGCGGCTTGACTCTGCCCATGGCATTGCTGAAGTCCATGGGCGACGGTAACCACTCACAATCAGGTGGGCCGTATGCTCGTCTACCTACAAGGGCAAAAAAAGCCAAACTACCTATGTCGGCCGAGAAGCAGTCATGAGTTTATCACCGGATCTTCTCAGTGGGTTGCGTTTCCGATCCGGTGGTAGATTCTGCAAAGCACTGCTCTTGCTAGGGCCAGTGTTAGCAATACCTGCGGTTTGAGCCCCGAGAGCTCACCTACATGCTAACGTAACGCTGATATAGTCTCTCAAGGCTATCAGCATAGGTAGAAAAAAAAAAGGTTCTAAGTGAGATAGCTTTACTACTATCGAATCGAGATTTCGTTCACGTGTCTCGAGTTGACTGACGGCATTGACTGTGTAATAACATCTTTATGATATCCTTCCAAAAGACATCCCTCAGCGTATTAATATTAATTTTCTATTAACTTTAGTATATTCTAAGCATGTAAATATTTTATGTAGTTTTTTATCTACTAATAATATTTATCATTAAAATATGCAGTTACTCTGACATATTTGTTTGTGGTGCTCTTTAAACCACAGATTCGCGTATGGAGAAGCCGATCAAATTCATTTGTATGTATGTGGTTTTTTTTTCTGTAAGCATCTGTCATTTTTGTATATACTGTGACATTAACAAAATCAAAGCCTAAGTAAGGCGTTGGAGCCAATTCTGAAAAAAAAAACTATTTATCTCTGAATCTTACCCAAATAAGATTTAGATATTATCGGCAAGATAAATAAGATCTAGAAAATCTCATCCAGATTACCAAAAATTTGATTAGATAAGAAGCAAAAAGCTAACAACTAGAAAAACTTATTGAGCAACAAAAAAACTCTACAAAGTTTTCTACTTTTTTCTAAACATGAAATTAATCAAGCACCATATTGAAGACGCAATCAATTTTTCGATAATTTGAAATTAACAAAGAATATCGTGTCAAGTGTGAAAAGCAAATAAGCGTGTAAACTTTAAAAGCTTTTAGTCCGAAATCGCACAAAGGCATGTCCATATTATTTGTTAGTACATTTTTGTCGACATGTCTGTCGTCTGGAAGAGATCGCTACAACGATAAGACCACTCAATTTACATTGATTTAGTACTATATGAATATACGAAATGAGGATATAATTCTACTTCGCAGTACTCTACTCAAAAATTATTAATAAGATCAATAAATTGTGTTTGTGGGAATAAAACATCAAACAAGTGATCTACACCACCATTTCCTCCTGATATTGCGCACCCCATAATCTTTAGATCGACATAAGGGTAGCAGGCCCTTTGCACCATGCATTGTACTTACCATGGGGTAAAATTTACCAACCACCATTGTAAGCTGAGCTCTGGCTACCCATTGAATTTCCTTCCGCGCTGCTTGAATTTCATGGCAGCGGAGAGGGAGGGAGTCCTTACTATGTAAGACGTTAGCAGCTTTGGCATCGTGATTTAATGGATTGAGAAATAAATTGATTTCGCAAATGGCTCTACGTATTTAGTTGTTTAATTAAATAAAGTGATTAATTTAAGGATACNCCACCATTGTAAGCTGAGCTCTGGCTACCCATTGAATTTCCTTCCGCGCTGCTTGAATTTCATGGCAGCGGAGAGGGAGGGAGTCCTTACTATGTAAGACGTTAGCAGCTTTGGCATCGTGATTTAATGGATTGAGAAATAAATTGATTTCGCAAATGGCTCTACGTATTTAGTTGTTTAATTAAATAAAGTGATTAATTTAAGGATACTTTGAATTATTAGGTTAAATACATTACCAGTGATATTATTATAAACACAGAAACAAAGAAAATTGCAAGTTCTATTGGAAAAAAAATCAATGGTTCCTTTGTATCGTAGCTCTTTGAAGTGGCTAGAAAATTTAATGTTTATTTTGAATATTTCTTGCGCTAATGTAAAATTAAGACCAATCAAAGCCCATAGACATGCCAATGCCGCCACTCGTCTTAAAATATGAAAGTTAAGTCAAGGTTATATATTGTATAATTTCTGTCACCCTTCAAATGGGAATTTAGAAGTGCTATACGACAGAAATACACTGGATAGCGGCAGCCATACTAGCTTACAACACCTAGTATATTACGCTAGTATACCGTATCTTGAGAATGCTATATGAAATACATTGCAGTAAATGTCATGCACATAATTAAAACTGTAATGTAATCGAAGCGTCGGATGCAATATAGCGGCAATAAAAGCGCGAAATTAAACTCTTAAAACTAGTTTTTAATAGTGACTAGCTGACCCGGCAGACTTCGTAGTGCTTCAATCAATAAATAAAAGACCTAAACTTTTGTATAAAATAAACTTAGGTAAAACAAACAAAAGGAATTCGTCAGACGGGGAAAACAGCAAAGGAAAAACAAAATTGTTAATTTTATTTAATTCCGAGCATTTTCATATTTATCTACCTTTTAAACCTTCACTGGACTTCCACAAATAATTCAAGACCAAAATTAGTCAAATCGGTCCAGTCGTTCTCGAGTTTTAGCGAGACTAACGCACAGCAATTCATTTTTATATATATAGATTATTTCTTTTCACTCTTTACCTCGGGACGCACGGTGAAAATCTTATTTTAGTATTGTAATGTGAATTGTATAATATTAAAGCAAAAATCCGCGATAACTTCGCGAAAGTAGTACTAAACGACCTTCCCGTGTTGGATTATTGTATGCGGCAGTTTTATTCTCGCAAGAATCTGAATTTTGCGAGCTCGATTTTGCTACGCGATATACGTCCATAAATTATTTCATCCACCCATTATTAAGGTCATTTGTGAGCCGGCGTTAGTTGTGAATTAATAAAACACGATCACGTCTCGCTGTGACTATCACTAGTAAGTAGTAACAAAAACATATATATTCCTTGAGTACTTGCATGCCACATGTTGAATATTGTTGGAACTATGACAACTGACACAGACAGACTGCTAACAACAACTTCAGTAAGTTTCCTAACAACAGAACGAACGGTAAACTAATGCAGAGAGAGAGAATTAAAGTGTATTAAAATGTAGTGCGCATTTAAAATCTGAAAACTCTCAAGTAAAATACCTAAAACAACATCTTTCTCCAGTACATTTGATTGACTCTGCACCTGGGCAAAATGCACGAACTACCCAAGCCTGGTTTAAAATTAACGTTCCGGACTTTATAAGAGCTGAAGACTGGCCCTGATCTAGCCCAGACCTCAAGCCTTTAGACTTCAAATTATGGTCAGTTTTAGAGGACATGGCCTGCTCTAAACGACACGGCGACATTGAGTATCTTAAAAAATCTTTGGAGCAAGAAAACATCTCCCTTGAAAACAGTACAGTGCGTAAATGCATAGAATCGTGGCCAAACAGATTAAAGGCCTGTATCAAAGCCAAAGGTGGCCATTTCGAGTAGAATATTTTTTTAATTTTTTGCTGAGACTTTAATAAATATGTAGGTATAAATTTTAATAATATTAATTAATTAAATAATTAAAAACAATGAATTTTCATTTGTAAGAGAACTTATGGCTGGACTAGATATATAAATTGTAAATAAGAATGTACGTCTGTTTGTGATGGCCATAGTACAGGGAATCCTGGATTGAAGCCGAATGAACGTATGTAACTTGTCTCTAGTTATTTATTATTTATTTCGTATAATTATTATTTATATCTAACGAAAAGCTAACGTATAAAATTTCGTCTATAAAACATAAAAAGTCGATAAGGTATCGCATCTCTTTAGGGGTGAAATATTTAAAAATCCTTTCCTTTAGTGAATGCTTATACCATAAAAGCCTTCAACTGCCAAATTTGTAGCCCAAGCTACTTAGGCTCTGCGTTAATGTATCAATTAGATAGTTCATCATCACCATTATCCTGCTCTTCTCCCAGTCACCCGGGGTCGTCGCAACATGTTTTCTCCTTCCATACTCTTCTATCATATACAATTTCTTCGCTCACTCCCCTCTTACTCATATCGTCTTTCACGCAATTCACCCATTTCTTCTTAGGTCTACCTCTTCCTCTCTATATCCTTCCACATTCATAGTTAACACTTTCTTGCCAATCTCATTTTCATTTCGTCTCAGCACATGTCCATACCATCCCAAACACGCACTTCTCAGCTTCTCTGTCACAGGTACCACTTTCAGAGTTCCTTTACCATATATATCAATTAGATAGTTAACATAGGTAATTACGTATTATATTAAGTATTTCAAGGGTCAGGTAAGTTTTTTTTTATTGTTTAGATGGGTGGACGAGCTCACAGCCCACCTGGTATTAAGTGGTTACTGGAGCCCATAGACATCTACAACGTAGACGCGCCACCTACCTTGAGATACAAGTTCTAAGGTCTCAGTATAGTTACAACGGCTGCCCCACCCTTCAAACCGAAACGCATTACTGCTTCACAGCAGAAATAGGCTTAGGCAGGGCGGTGGTACCTATCCGCGCGGACTCACAAGTGGTCCTAGCACCAGTAATTACGCAAATTATAATTTCAGGTTTCAGTTTTCTTAATTATCCGGTCGGTTTACTTGTATCGATTGATGTAAATATGCCGGGACTTAAATCCCGCAGTCGTGAAACGAATTTTCTAGGAAATAAAATATCACGACGCGACGGTAGGAATGCATCGTAAAATAAATAAAAAACTAGGAAATTTTCAAATATTCGTAACCGTTAGTGCTAAGACGTATTGTAAGTCTGCACGGGTAGGATCAACCGTCGTGCTTATTTCCACCACAAATCCGTCACGCTTACAGTTTTTGAAAGAAAGATTCGTGATACTACCGACTTCGAGCTCACCTCTTAAAGAATCTGGCCGCACGAGGTGATGTCTATGGACTCGAGTGACCACTTGTCACCAAGCGAGCCGTGAAGTCCCACACCCAATTAGTGCATTTTAAAAAAAATCATAAATACATTACAGTTCAAATATCCGAATGGCAAAATAATTTAGTTCTAAGCGCTTTTAATCTAGAACAAATCTGAGGAGGTCTTTGATTTGTTTGCAATATCTACAGTTTCAAAGACATTCGTTTTATTCAAAAGAGTGCATTCACCTCGGAGCTACGGCGATGGAGGAATAAAAATTATATCTGAATATTTTTTTGGTATTTAGTAACTGTCATTGAGTGCGAAACCATATTTGTGTAACGTAAATAACACCTTCGATAATTCAGTAAAAATTGTTTTAACCTTATTATTTATTGTCGTTATTATTAGGGAGTCCAACATTCCTAAATATTAGCCTATCCATTAAGTACATGTATCTTCTACATGGATACCAAATTTCAAGTCAATCGGATGCATGGTTCACTAGTTATAACGGAACATCCGTAAAAACCACTTTAAATTTATATATTAGTATAGATTATCGTTAATAAGGTTATGACACCGAATTAACTTCTGAACTACTGCTTATTTTTATCTCATTAACGGTCTTAAGACCTCTACCTAACATTTAGGGCTTAGCGGAATTTATTCGCGGTAAAAATTAAATGACGCTACCGGCCAAAGTGCCCATAATAGCTCATCTGTAGTGATAACGCAATTTTGCTAGATCGATTTCATTATATGAACTAAATGCCACATTCAGACGGCTTAGTGGTTAAAAAATCTGAATACTGCAACACTATATCCCAGATCCGCTCGGAGGTATTATATCTGTGTGAAAGATATTCGGTATGCGAAGATTTACGTGTTTTTTTAAAATTATTATTGAAAGATTACTGATGGCCCGAAGGCTTTTCCAGTTTCACCAGGACAGGTGGGCGAGCAAAGGCTCAGCCAGGAGGGGGTTTTACGTGTTGAATGTATCTCTCCGATATCCACAAAATAAGATAATAATATACACTAGGTATGAGGTCGTTGAACTTTCGTTTAAAAAACAAACTATTGGAATACGACAAATAGTCGTAGCCACCTACATTCAGGTGAATGTAAAGCTTGTTTTTTTAACTAAAATAAATGTAAAAGTTCAAGGTAAATTTTAAAATTTGGTATAGAGACATTTGTTTCGTAATAATTAGAACTAAAATTTGGCGGTCTACCAAATTTCTCACTCACTTTAGGTGCGCAGTTCCTATTTAAAAATTCACATGAAATCTTCAAAGTTTGTCATGTATTTGTTTATTAAATGGAGACATATGTTAATTTTTGATGTAAAGTTATTTATTTATTTAAAACTAGCGATAGTTTACGTTCTACCTGATGTTTTATTCCGTCGTGTACGGATAAATGATTGCCGGAGCCAATAGAATAGACAGGTACGTTTTTTTTTATAAAATTTATGACACGCCTACTGATGGTGAGTGATTACGTAATCACTCACCATCAGTATTGAGTGAGCCCTTGGTATTGCTGACGATCATGACGTCAGCAATACCAAGGGCGCAGTCAAGTAACTACCTAAAAATCCCTTCAAACGAAGTGCATAGTCGCAGAGCACAGAATATCAATGGCGCAGATAATTGTGACAGGTCGAATAATATGGTACAACGCTATATCGCCTAATACCAAATTCTAATAAAAAAGGTTTAAGATAGTCCTTTTTTTTTTAGATTGAAGTATTACTGGTGGCGCGGAGGCCTTTCCAGTTTTAACAGGAGGGGGAGGGCATTTAAGATTGTCTAATGAGCCCAAAGTACACCTGGCTCCATTACTATGGTAGCCCGATTTGCGGGTCATGATGTCGAATTCCATCCTTAGTACATCCTCAGCGCAATATGATTAAGATTTCGACCCCCAAGGGGACGGCAATCACGTCGTGATTTCTATTGGCTTCGATAACTGTTTATCATCAACTTAGCTGTGAGCTCGTTCAGTCATGGTAGTAAAAAGGACAAAAAAGGTTGCGTTCCTACGTTCTTGAAGCTTTAGAGCATTTCTCCTGAATCCCCTTTTTACTTATATGTTGCTCTAACTCAGTGATTATCAAACTTATTTCTTTTACCGCCCCCTTTGAAAATCAATTATTTTTCAGCGCCCCCCATTTTTTATACACCCTTAAAACTTTAAAACCACAATTTCATTAATTTCATTAATAAATGTTGTATTCATTTTAGTAAATGTAGTACCACGTAGTACTAATTTGTAGATGCTATTTTTGTTTCTTCATATTATTATATGTACGTACATTGCTACAGAGCGTGTATTTACAAATTTGCAAAGTAAAAATGAATTCTTCTCATCAACATGTTTGTTTAAATTCAGAATTACCAAAATACATTGCTATTTCACTGTACTATTATTGTACGAATTTATTAGAACGAAACTATTTTTGTTGAATATTTTTCTCATTAATACAAGATTCTCATCATAAGATAATTAAAATTTTATATTTCGACTAGTAAATAATACTACTAACAATAATAACTTATTATGCTACAAAAAATAAATTAATATCATTTCGGATTATAGATAAATATGGGTAATTTTTCATGGAATTTTAGTTTATAATTTAGAACTGGTTCAAATAAAAACCGCCGCCTAAGCCAGCGTTTTTATTATTTGTAATAATTATTATTGATGATAAAAAGGTTGGGGAAAAAGTCTTTTCGCATTATAGTATGTATGAACTTGTAATAAAATCTCTTTGGCTATACTATTTGTGTCTAGCTGGTTTTGATGTCATTAAAAGTTTAAATTCTAAAGAAGATAATTCCAAATTAAAATTAGGAAGATGTGTGATTTTTATTTATTTTTCGTACTGTCAAGATGAGTGAATCTAATGAAGATATTCAATACATTTTAAAAATTTACTACAAAAAAGGTAAAAATGCAACGCAAGGCGTGAAAAAAATTTGCGATAATTATGGACCTAGTGCAGTGTCTGTGAGAGTAGCACAAATTTGGTTTAAGCGTTTTCAATCCAAAAATTATGATGTCAAAAATGCACGTCGCTCTGGTCGCCCTATTACGGATAAAATTGATGCCATTTTTGAAAAAGTGGAGCAAGATCGGCATATCAGTAGTTACGACGTAACTGAAGAACTGGGAATTAACCACAAAACAGTTTTGGCGCATTTGAAAAAAAACTGGGTACACAAAAAAGCTCGATATTTGGGTACCTCACGAGCTCACTGAAAGAAACCCAATAAACCGTGAACTCATTTGTGATTCTTTATTACGACGTAATGAAACCGAACCATTTTTGAAGAAGCTCATAACTGGTGATGAAAATTGGATCATGTACGACAGGAACGTGCGAAAAAGGTCGTGGTCAAAGGCCGGTCAGGCTTCACAGACTGTGGCGAACCTTTTTTTTTTTCGGAAAGGGTCCGAACCTCCTACGAGGTCCCCGCGCCTAGGGGGCGCGCGGGTTAAGTGAGACTCAACGATCTGCAGGTGTTGAGAGCAGATCGCGGGCCCAAGGATTTTAGGGCCCACCCACTAAACGACTCCCCTGCACTCTTACACCCGACGTCCGATCTCCGTCCGGGGTCAGAAACCGGTCAGAGTAGGTTCCCGCGGTCAACACTACAACCAGACACGCGGCGCTACCCCGAGGACGCCCGACCGACGGGTCGTCGAGGCGATAGTCGACGACCAACGACGTCGGTCTCCGCGGTACGGCGGCCCTACCAGGCCGCCCGGGCGATGTCGCTGGTGTTTCGGGATACTTCGCTGGGCCAGAACCAGCCTGCCGGGTCGGAACGCGATACACCGCCGACCGGGTTGCTCTTCTACAGTATGTTCGGCGACGACAGCGACGACGAAAATGCGGACCGCATCGCAGTCTGCAGCCGCCGACGCGCCATCCCGTCCTTCTGGTGCTAGCGCGCTAGAGTGGCGGTAGTGTGCGGCGCAGCCTCAACCCCCTTAGGTCGCCCTGTGACCGTCACCGGGAGGAGACTGCCTCCTTCTGCGAGATGGTGGACTTGCAGAAGTCGAGCATCGGCTGGCAGGTCTCGTCGCTGCCGAGCATCGTAGCCACGACGGTCGGAAGTGACAAGTCCGGTCCTATTTTTGCAACGAGGACGCGGCGCTGCTCCGCGAAAACGGGGCAGTATGCGAGCGTGTGCTCCGCCGTGTCCTCGTTGCAGCCACTGCAGTGGTGGCACTTCGGCGTCGGCTCCCTCCAGGCGGCGAGGTGCAGGTAGCGACCGAAACAGGCGTGTCCCGTGAGCACCTGCGTCGCTCGGAAGGTGAGACGTCCTCGGTCGCGATTCACCCAGTCCGAGAGGACCGGGCGGATCACCTCGACGGTCCGTCGGCACGCCGAGATTGAAGCTTCCGCGCTCGAACTTCCGCCGCGCCGGGACGTGTCTCCCCCCTGGAGCGGAGATTGCATCGCCACGCGTGATCCGCAGCGAGCGCCTCCGCTTCCAGGTCCCAGGGAGGCGTCCCAGTTAGCACGCACGCCGCCTCGAACGAGACGGTGTGGTATCCACGAACTGCCCTGACCGCAATCACGCGCTGCGGACGTCACAATGCTGCAACGTTGTCGCGGGTCAGGGCGTGGCACCACACGGGAGCCCCGTACAGTGCTATCGACCGCACCACCTCCGTGTAGAGACGGCGCACCACCACGTCAGGCAGCGTTGCCAACTCTACTAACTTTTCGGTAGATCTACCAACTTTTAGTGTCGTAATCAAACCTACCACTTTATCTACCAACTTTTGAAGTTTTCAAAAAGTTCAAATCAAACCTCCATGAAAATAATATTGAACTCTGTATCTAACCCGATTCAATTAACAAATAACTGATTGTAATTTTTAAAACGTTTCAATTGAACACTATCAAAATGAGTGAAAGTGAAAGTGAAATGGAAGAAAATTCTCCTCGTCGAAAATTAAAAAAGATGCATTACAATCAAAAATATTCTCAACTATGGGAAAAAGAAGAATATTAGCGGCCTGTAATTCTGTTTTACCATTGGATTTCTAATAAAAATAGTTCAAATATGTCTTATCCAATCGAAAAGTAAATTAAGGATGCCAGATTCTTATTGGAGGGTCTCTAAAAAACTTGAAAAGTATGGGTGGTAGATCTACCAACTTTTCATAGTAGGGTTTGTTGGAAACTACCAAGTTGTAGAACTCTATCTCCCACCTTGACGAATGTCGAGTTGACAACGCTGACGTCAGGCCCCCCGACGTTCGGCAACAGCCGACTTAGCGAGCCCGCGGCCGCCATCAGTCGGGGACCTAATTTTTCAAAGTGAACGCGGAAGCTCCAACGACCGTCCAGTACAAGACCGAGGTACCGCAACCCAGTTGCCTCGATCTCGACGCGAACGCCTTCGATCACGAGGTGGGCCCTCTGAGGCGGCGCTCTCCGGGCCCCGTGAAACAACAGGGCCTGGGATTTATCGAGCGCCACGTCCAGACCCAGCCGTCGGATCCTGCCGATGACGAAGGCCACCCCCGCGCAGGAAAGACGAGCATACTCGCGCAAATCCTTCCCCCGGGCCAGGACCAAAGTGTCGTCCGCGTAGCAAACTATACTCAGACCCGGGAGAGGAGCGCTAAGGGCGCTCCGCAGGACCCGATCATAGCCGATGTTCCACAAGAGAGGGCCAAGGACCGACCCCTGTGGAACACCGCGCTCGACGGGGAAGCGGAGCACCGTCTCACCGTGCCCGGTGCACACGACCGACCTATCCTCGAGGTAGGACCCGATCAACCGACGGAGATACGCAGGGACGCCGTGATACTGCAGCGCCCCCGCGATCACCGACCAGGGCAGGGTGTTGAACGCGTTGGCGATGTCCAGAGACACCGCCAGTGCAACCCCGCCCCAGCTGACAGCCTCATCAGAGAGGGCGCGCACGCGCATCACCGCGTCGATGATCAAGCGGCCCTCCCTGAATCCGAACTGCTCCGCAGGGATCTCCTCCTCCGAGATGCTCGGAGGGACCACTTCAGCAGGGGCATCACCGCTCACGTCATTGCGTGGCAGCACGCCCATGAAGGGGGGCTCGAAGTCCCTCTCCATCCGTGGGAACAGCCCGGAGACAATATCCCGCAGCTGCTGAGGCTGGAGACGCTCCGTCACCGGGAGCGCCCGCGGTCGCAATTTCTGCGTACCGTCTGGTACGGGCGCCCCCAGGGATCCTAATCAAGCGTCTCCAGGAGCGTCTTCATGCTCTGAGACTTGGCCTCGCCGATGGCCTGCCGCAGAGCTTCTCACGGCAGTCGGCATGTAGGCGGGCCGCCACCACTGTGGCGAGACCCGGGTTAGCTCGCAACAAGGTAATGCTGTGTGTGTGGTAGGATTGGTAGGGCATTATTCATTAGAAGCTGTTACCACCAGGCAGGACCATCGATTCTGAACTCTACTGCGAACAACTGATGAGATTAAAGCAAGAAGTTGAGAGAAAGCGGCCGGAATTACTTAACAGAAGGGATGTGGTTTTTCATCATGTTAACGCTAGACCTCAGACATCTTTAGCCACTCAGTAAAAATTAAGAGAGCTTGGCTGGGAGGTGTTAATGCATCCGCCGTATAATCTTGACCTTGCACCAACAGATTTCCACCTGTTTCGGTCTCTTCAGAATTCTTTAGGCAGTGTCAGGTTAACATCACGAGAGGACTGCCAAAACCAATTGCGCGACAATTGGTATTTTGATCAGAAGCCCCAAAATTTTTATAGCAATGAGATCATGTTCCTACCTACATGATGGCAAAAAGTTATCGAACAAAATGGTACTTACATACTTTAGTTAAATGTAAATAAACTATATTAAAAAATCTTGTGAAAAATGCGTAGAAACTTTTTCCCCGACCTATTACTGAATAGAAATAGTGAACAATGCTTGACACTGGACGGTAATGGGTTAATTGTAAAAAAATATATTCTAAGACAACTTTTTGAACAATAATTATATACGTATTTCCATTTTATATAAAAAATTATGATTCTTACATTAGTAATTTCTTATAAAATGCTAGGAAAAATGCTGTAAAATGCCCTTATGTTAAAAACAAGAAATAAAGTAAAGAAAACCTCAATTTATGTTAGTTTACGTATGTATAATATTTTAAAACTCTGCATAGTAGTTTTTTTTCTAATGTTTAAAATAATTTCTGGTGCAATGTAATTAAGGTAAAATTGCTCTAATTTTTTAACTATCATCGATCATGTTCCTTTATCCGCAGAAACTTGTCACAACTTGACTTTTTGTTACAACTTACACGGTGTGCGGACTCTCCTACGAAATCTATGTTATGTATTTTAAGTTTTTATAACATCATACAGGGTAGAAATATAAACTAATTATTCGTTATTGTGTAGTAGATGGGTTTTAATTTTAGTGAAATTTAAATACTTTATAAAGTAAATGAAATTAGTAATTATACATCGCCCCCCTAACCCATATCAACGCCCCCCATTTTTTTCTGGGCCCCTTAACGCCCCCCTCTAGGTTTCAAACGCCCCCAAAGGGGCGTTATCGCCCACTTTGAGAAAGACTGACTCTAACTGATCTTAATGGTGGTAAGACCTCTTATGAGTCCGCACGGGTAGGTACCACCACTCCGCCTATTTCTGCCGTGAAGCAGCAATGCATTTCGGTTTGAAGGGTGGGGTAGCCGTTGCAACTATACTGAGACCTTAGAACTTATATCACAAGGTGGGTGGCGCATTTACGTTGTAGATGTCCACGGGCTCCAGTGACTATTTAACACCAGGTGGGCTGTGAGCTCGTCCACCCATCTAAGCAATAAAAAAATAACTGTACCTAATAGCACATAGATACTTCCATTCTTTATGACTTTCAATTTCTTATTGAAACACATTTGAAACATCACAATTCATCCTCATTTACGACCTTGTCTTGAGACGATGCTTCTAACATCATCCTATACACCCACATCTCAAATCTACTCTTTGACTCAAAGTTTCTGTGTGTATCCAAACTTCTGTTCGGTAAAGGAGAATGGGGTACACTTAGGAACATCCCAGACAAGTGCTGCATCGGATTCATTGATGGAAGGTTCTGGCAATACAAAAACTTTCACGTTTAAAACAGTTAAACACATGTCAGTATTTCGGTCAATTCGGTCATTTCCTATCGCGTGGACAGGGGCCGTTAGCAAGTTATTTTTGACAGGTGACATAACTTGCAACAAGTAAGTCACCAGTCAACCGACATATGGCGATTTACTTTATGATTATAGGTAGTATTAGCGGACTCGATAGATATCCTGCCCACACGTCTAAAAATTCTTAAAATTAAGAACTTTTTATTTATGAAATACTAGCTGACCCGGCAGACTTCGTAATGCCTCAATCGACAAATAAAAGACCTAAGGTTTTGTATAAAATAAACTTTAAAAAAAAGGTAAAACATAATTGTTATTTTTCTGACTTTTCTCTATTTTTTTGACTTCCACAAATCATTCAAGATCAAAATTAGCCAAATCGGTCCAGCCGTTCTCGAGTTTTAGCGAGACTAACGAACAGCAATTCATTTTTATATATAAGTCAGCGCGTGTTTTTATAAACCATTAGTTCATGACTAATAAAGATGGGACGACAAACAACACGTGCAAGCATTCATCGAAAACAACACGTGCAAGATAAGAATCGTAAACAACATCGTCCCACCACGATACCTTGCTAAAAACGCTCCGTTGTTGTCTCTCGAGCCCATTCCCGATCCTGCGGACAGAATGGAAAGCAGTCGACCTCGCCCAAAACACGTCATCTCGGATCCTCCCGATCCACTAACGGTGCTTTTAGGTACTTCAAGCACCGGTCACCGTCCTCGTCGAACCCGTCGCTTGCGACGAAGGGCTCGACGAACAAATTAACCCATAAACACAGCCCACTGAGTTTCTCGCCGGATTTTCTCAGTGGGTCGCGTTTCCGATCTGGTGGTAGAACCTAAGAAGCACTGCTCTTGCTGGGTCTAGTGTTAGCAAATTCATCAAATGAACCCCGTGAGCTCATCTACTTGCTCGGTGAATCTAGTATGACTATTTAAAGTCACTAGAAGAATAGGTAAAACAAAAACGCATATTTGTAGTGATAACACAAATGATCTAAATTACTAAACGACTTCATCGCGTTACATCACAAAATACATTACACATAACTTCTGAGTCATAATATTCTGAATTACGTATTCCCAACGCTAATTGGGAAAAGGCTCGGATGACGATGCCCATAATTAATACCCGTTCAACTCGCCACCGTACTCACATAGTTTAACATTACAAATTGTAATTTTAATATTAATTTTACATTCGCATCGTATTGATTGAATCCCTTCAGTGCCTTGGTGTATGTTTCAATTATTCTCAACTGTATTCAGTTGACGTTTTATCAACAAACATAAATTTCTTTTGAAAAATTATTTTACTGTAGTAGGATGCTTTGTCGGAGCGTATCCGGTACCAGCAATTGAGTTTCAAATTAAAGCAAAAAGATAAATAAACAAACTTTGTTTCTTGTTAACTGCGTGGTTAGAATTTTAGTCATATATATATAATAGACATTTATAGTAATTTATAACGAAATAAATTTATATTTGACGAATTTTATGTATCAGTTTTAAGAAAGAAAGAAAGAAAGAAATCATTTATTCGCCAAGCATAGTGAAAATGAGTTATTACATAAATTAAAAGCAGCGTGTATGTTTTGTCATTAAGGATAATTATTCAAAATTACTTGAATGTTCTTATTCACTAAATAAATACTAAGAGACCAGTTTTAAGCTTTTTATCTCACTTTTTTTTGCTACCATCTTTTTTTTTCTTGCCCTTGTAGGCAGACGAGCATACGGCCCACCTGATGGTGAGTGGTTACCGTCGCCCATGGACTTCAGCAATGCCAGGTGCAGAGCCAAGCCGCTGCCTACCATCTTCTATTTTACGATTGATAAACATGTGCCTCTCTCTCTCTCACATAGGTTTTGAAACCGTATCCAAAAGGGACAGAGCAGGTAATTTTAAACATCAAATCAAATCAAATCAAATCTAATCGAATTTTTTTTATTCAACTTTAATGAAAGTACATACTTGTTCAATGTCAAAAAGAACTACCGCCAATTCACAAAAACTAGCCTCCGTCCTGAGAAGAACTGGAAAGAAACTCAGCGGACATGTCTTTTTTTTTTAATATTAGATTTTTTTTTAATATTCATCCAAAATGATGTTCGAAAAAGAATAATATGTACAACTAAAGTTTTCGTTCATGCGTGCAATCTATATACGTGAAGCAAAAACTTTGTATCCCTCTTTACGAAAATTCCGCGGACGGAGGAGTATGACATTTTCCACACTTATAGGGAATATAGAGAAGAAGTGCACAATGCTAATATTTTTTAAAAACAATGCATGAAAGAAACATTAAATCAATAAAGAAAACATTACACACACTACATACCATGTATTTGACGCACACACGCATGCATACCTACTATTTATTGTCAAACTTTTGTTCTTGACGTCTGTTATCATATTGAGAATAGATTAGATATTGTTTGTATTGGCGAAATTGTGATTATAGAAGTATAAAATACAATCATATTATAATAGTGTACAAACTTACAATTCCAATTAATTATAGTCGAATTTCGACTACTGCGTGACCTCTAGTTACATAGAAATCTGTCAATGGAACGCGATATCGTTAGACTAGTCACAAAATATCACCTAATTAAATCACACAAGTATTTGTACTAGTTCACTAAATGAATATGCGTTTTCATTAACGTTTGGGCGGTAGGTGATTAAAATTATTCAATTACCGAAAGTTTCGGATTCAAAATACAAACTACAACAAATAACATACCTACAACAAATTTTCAGAACGTTATTTAATGTTTGCACCGCATAATATGCGCGTCTCATGCAATCTTAATATTAACATTAAATTCAATAGACACTCGATCGATAAGTACATAGATACGGAGTGTTAATATAAAGATAAACTGGTATTTTCCGAAAACGTGCACCGCTTATTACGGAAAATGACATTAAATTTGCCACAGCACACTTCAAACGGGAAGTCGATTTTACGCATCGAATGAATGGTTTAACGAGAAATACAAAATTATAAAAAAAAACTATCTTTTAATACCTATCTAACGACAACATTTAATAAAATTAGAATATTATCGATGTCCTCTACATCAATTAAGTATGCTTAAATAAGGATAACAAAAAAAAATGAACACATTCACATATTAACAAAACAAAAAATGAACACATTTGAAGCACATGCACATATGTATTCTTATTAAATTTTATCCAAGATCTATCCGTTTGATATTTGCTTTGAAATAAAAAAAATGACTTCATAATCGGTTCACAAAAAAAGAGTCGAATTAAAAAGCTCCTTCTTTTTTGAAGACAGTTAAAAGAGTAAAACATCTAAACAGTAGACACTTAGAACACTGGGTAGACTAATTAGACAGTCAGCATTGTCACTTCTACTATAAATCAGTTAGCATGTCTGAATTTAGTGCACTAAATTCGGATGTGATTAAATCAACTTCGACAGCAGTTGCTTAGTAGATAGGAAACTGGCTTAACACTCACGTACATAAATAGCTCTATAGCTAGAAGATGCATTTGTATCAACGTGTGTGTGTGTGTGTGTGTTTGGATATCAATGCAAAATAATGTCCGCTTAGTGGAATTTGACCATAATCTCTGAGAACAAAACATTTAAATTCATTTAAATTATTGCTTATTCTCATTTGTTTTGCAGCTGACATTTTATCTTGTAAAAATTGGAAAACACCGTTTCCAAATATATTTGAAAAAACTTGACTTGGAGAGTACATAGCGGTAGGCAATGGGCTGGCTCTGTCCCTGACATTGCTGACGTCCATGAGCAACGGTAAACCTCACCTGGTGGTGGGCCGTATGCTCGTCTGCCAACAAAGGCAATAAAAAAAAATTGCTGACATAAAACGTAACTACCTAAAATTTTATTGGTGGTAAGACCTCTTGTGAGTCACCGCCACCCACCTTGAGATATGAGTTCTAAGGTCTCAGTTTAGTTACAGTACTGTTAATAAGGGCTAACCTACCCTCTCAATGGACGATTGCTTCGCGCCAAAAACGGGCAGGTGATAAAGAGACATGCGGACTCAAAACTAGCTCTAACACCAGTAATTTTTATGCGCGATTGATTTTTAAACTAGAGTATGTAACTACATGTT
Source organism: Bombyx mandarina (assembly GCF_003987935.1). Next base: position 4,556,957 of record NW_021011476.1, on the reverse strand, counting down.
GCTTTCGTATGAGGTCGACACCTTTAGCGGCTGGCCTTGTTAATAGCGATATGGACCACATTAATTTATATACTGGTTGATAAAATTTACTTGAAGTTCGACCTTTAGTATCATATTAAAAATCATAGTAATTTAGGAAAATTTATCTATTTTGTCTCTTAATAGATTATAACGTAGGTACTACCGATGTGAAACAAAATTCAATTGATATAATGTGCCGAATTTAAATTCTGTTACATTCAGCAATTTAGAAACACATTTATTTCAACGCTAGTTTTTAGTTCATTGTAAATCCAGTATTTGTGTGTGTGTCCCATCACTACAATAACTCTCTCGATAAGACTCTCTATCTAATTAGTATCGATACATCGCAAGTCCTTTATGAATTTCGACATTGTCCGTTGGAACTTCCAAGAAAGTGATAGGCATAGAGCAATCCAAGTACGAGAGAGGACATTCCGATCGATTAAAAAAATATTTTGATTCTCTTTAGTATGTTTTGTGAGCCCGCAATGTAGCGTGAAGCCGCCGCGACCGCGTTTCCTCGAGGCCGTTCACCCCGCGCGTCAGTTAATGTTCAGTTGTGTTCCATTGCGTGTAATACGAAGAACATAGTAAAATATACATTTTGGTCGGTAATTATTTCAGTACTTCGTATTAGGAATCACCAACACTACGGTTTGTCTTCATTTTCACGAACAGATCGAATATATACTTTGGTAATATTTACATCGAAACACGGTAGATATTCAAAACTTAACTTAAAGGTACATTAAGTGAATATCTTTCTATTTATTTCATCTTCTTTATTGTCTCTAACTTATCACTCACTCCTCTCTCCCTCATATGATCATTCACACATTCTATCTATGTCTTCTTCGGTCGACCTCTTCCCACTCTACCTTGCACTACCATTTCCATACATCTCCTAGTCACATGCAACTCTTGTCTACGCATCTCATGTCCATACCACGCTAACCGTCCGCTCTTTAATTTTACTATTAATTATAATCTTTCTATTTTTTTCATTTTTTTATATTAGGGGTTAAAGTATGAAGTTGCCGATTTGTACTGAAAAATGGAAATTCGTTTTTTTTTTTCATTTAACATATTTATTAAATCAAAATATCTACCATTATTATCTATACATTGCTACCATCTAATAGGAAGGTCATTTAAGCCTTTGCGATAGAACTCTGGTGATCTAGATTCTACAAACTCTGTGAAAGCATTTTGTACTGCCTCCTAGGAAGAAAACTTTTTATAACGTAGAAAATTGTCCAAATCACGAAAAAAATAGTAGTCCACTGGCGCAAGGTCTGGCGAATACGGAGGGTGACGAATGGTTTCTAATTGCAGTTCCTGTAGAGTTAAAGCGGTTTCTTGTGCTGTATGAGGTCTCGAGTTATCATGAAGCAATAATGGTAAAGATCGATTCATGAGTCGGAGCTGTTTCACTGCAAGTTTTGCTATCATTGTTCGGGGTTCGGCACAGTAGACATCTACCGTTATTGATTGACCAGAACGGAGAAAGCTATAGTGAATAACACCATGCTGAGACCACCAAACACTTACCATTAGTTTTTTATTGGTAAGCTTTGCTTCATTTCTGTATCGATTCAACAAGGCAACAGAAGTTTCAACACGCGTTTCTTTCTGCATATCAGTTAAATCATGCAGCATTAATTTTTCATATTTTTGTATTTTATTGATTTGATGCAAATAAGTCAATATTGTTGGTAAGGTAACGTTAAACCATGACGTTAATTCCTGGGTAATTTGGCTCGGATCGGCTACCATCATCTCTTTCAATTCATTGTTATTCACACGTGTGGGCGGTCTTCCACGTGGTACGTTCTTCAAATAAAAATTTCCGTCACGAGAGCGTTTAAACCAAAATCGCACGGTGCGTTCATTAGTAGTCCTCACTTCAAACGCAACATTGATATTGCGAGCTGTTTCTGCAGCGTTAGTTCCGCGTTGGAACTCGTATTCAAAAATCACTCGAATATTCGAAGTATTCATATTTCTTGTCTTGTAAGCTGAATAAAAAAAAAACAACTGAAAGTTCATAATCGAATGTAGCACATTTTTTAAAAGAAGAATCCCATAGGTACCGTTTGAATAAAAGTTTCACTCAATAATCTCAAACCATAGAGGTTCTGTATCAATTCGAAGTACCTATTACAATAAAACGGCAATTTCATACTTTAACCCTTATTATTTGGTTAGTGATCTTAAACAATGTACCACGGGACTCAGGTTAGATTCCGGATTGGAGGCAATCATCTAAAGTATCAGGTATTGCAAATCTGAGTGTTTCTGTTTGTTTGTTGATCATCTTATATGAGTTTAGTATACTAATCATACAGGAGAAAATCGTAACTTGAGGCTGTGAAATATCGCTCCTTTGTTCGTTTCTTTCATCGCGAACGTTCAAAGTATTTTTCCTAGAAGTCAGCAAATATTATCCGTGTGATAAATAACGTATTTTTTCTTTTTTTTTCTTTCTTATCTTTAAATGGTAGTACGAGAACTATATTTTGGTAGATCTGTTTCGAGAAAGTCATTTGGCAGAAGGGAGTTTCCTTAAAGTATACTTATTTAATAATCTCTGGACAAAGCGTTATATGTATGTTGTCGCAAAAACAACTTTAACAACAATTAACTTTTATTGTGAAATGTACTGTTCTTTGAACAAATCAAATTCCAACTTGCTAGCTATTACTTCGTGCTCTTTTTTCTTCGTTTTAGATAGACAAGCATACCGCCTACCGGATAATGATTGGTTACTGTCACTTTTGGAAGTCAGCAATGCCAGGGTCATAGCCAAAGCCGCTGTTTTCTTAAGATACCAAAATGAAGCGGCAAGCTGGTCTAATACTTCCAACCCGTCTACGTGTAGATGACATTGATATTTAAAACGAAAGCCAATAAAGTTATTGATATATCTCTACCGGCCGTTCCTGATAAGTTCATTTTGGAGTGATTTGACATTTTATTATTGCTCATGTACCAATCGTATGTTCGGGTTCAAAGGATGAAACAGATCAGAAACAAATAATGTGAACGCACTAAATCAATACGCAAATAGGCTAAGACGAGATAATTTAATACCATCTTCACCGCTGCTTGTTAGGTCCTATTGACGAGGCTTGATTGAAAACTGTCTTTCGCCTTAACAAAAAATCATGTAACAATAAAACAAAATACAAAATTTAGTCCATAAAACGAATTTAATCTTGAAGCTATCATATTGTGATCGAATATTGAACACCGGGCGAAAACTAGTTAAAATAAAACATTCAAATATGTTTAAAAACATTCATAGTGCAGACAAAAACGTGGCTTTAGATTTTGGGAACAGGCAAATAATCTTCAAATTTAAATGACAAGAATTTATGACGGCACCGTTTAAATGTGGTCATTACCGACACTGTTGGCAATTTTATTTCTAGCTACCTGTAACCTAGAGGTGGTACTCTGATTTCACTCTGAGTGGTGAGCAAGTTGACGAGGCCCACCCTGAAATAATTTCTCAGCATCTCTTCTCTCTTCTCGTCCTAGCAAGGGAATTATTTCACTGAACCTACCACCGGACCTACGAGAAACTCATTGAGTGCTAGTTGGGTTAACAGACTGTGAATAATCACTTGCGGTCAATTAATTGTACTTAGCTTAAAGACACCGCTCTATATCAAGATTAGGTTTAAGACCTAACATTTAAAACATAGACGATAAATGAAGGCGACCTATAATTAACCAAGTTTTGACATGTCAATAAACGTGATTCTGTTATTGGCACACAAGACGTGCAACTCCAATTAAATTCAAACTTCGCTATTGCTTATAAGGGCTCTAGTGATATCATAACGCAAGCTGGGTTGAGAACTCATTTGATTATATAAATTACAAACGCGTGTGTATATTGGACACTATTGTGAATAATCGAAGTCATAGTGGCGTAAAAGATAAGACGCCCGGTGCATTTGATAGAGTGATGCGACTGTACCTTTGTTCGAATCCCGCAGGCAGGTAACAATTTTTCTAATGAAATACGTGCTTAACAACTGTCTTCCACGGTGCAAAAATATGATCGTGTAATAAAAACCTAACCCAAAACAATTATAATTTGCGTAATTGATGCAGGCACTAATGCATTTCGTTTGGAAAGGTTGGGCAACCGTTGTTCTATAGAACTTAAAATTCATGTCTAAAGGTAATTGGCGGCATATGTCGACGTCAACGTGCTCCGGTAACCACTTAACACCGGACGGGCCGCGAGCTCGTCAACCCAAGCAAGCAACAAAAAAACTTTATCTTCAAATCTAAATCACTTCACACTTCGCATCGTTAGTTTTATCATAGTTTGTGTGCAAGCACATAAAGTAAGTTCGTATAAATGAATATTAATGAGGTGTCATTAGTATTCGCATACCTTGAGGCGTTGATCTGTGAGGTACCCGTTTGTTTTATATGTATATAACGTTTCAGTGGTTTTTATTGAGTATTAGTTGTCGAATATTTTATTGTGAGCGCGCACCGGTATTACCGAAATACTGTTTATTCCCTACCTATTTGCTGGGCGCCTAAGGGACTAGTCCAGTTTTGCGCGGACAGGTGAGCTAACGGGCTCGATCTGAGAGAATTTACTATAACCAGCCCTAGTAAGAGCAGTGCTTCGTGAATCTACCACCAGGTCGGAGTTGCGACCGGCTGAGAAGTCCGGCGAGAAACTCAGTGGGCTGTGTACGGGGAATCCTATGATGGTCGTTATTATAATCAAGACCTCGATCTCATGTCTAAAAATAAGTGATTGAGCCCATTATAGACTGCGGGAGCTATTTAGAAGCACCTAGGCCGCGAGCTCATTCAGGTTATGCAAAAAAAAAGATATTAATTATTAAGTCATCGATAAATTGTTAAAAAACAAGCTTTTGGGTGACATTAAAATACCGGGTCTGGTCACGAACCTGGATATCTATCCATAAGACAATCCGTAAATCGAATTCTTAATAACGTTACTGCTTCACGGCTGAAATGGGCATGGTGGTTATTACCTACGCGTGCGGACTCACAAGAGGTCCTACCACCAGTAATTACGCAAATCATTATTTGACGGGTTTGATTTTTATTACACGATGTTATTCCTTCACCGTGGAAGTCAATCGTGAGCATTTGTTAAGTACGTATTTCATTAGAAAAATTTGCATTTACCCGCCTGCGGGATTCGAACACCGGTGCATCGCTCAACACGAATGCACCGGACGTCTTATCCTTTAGGCCACGACGACTTTAAAAATAATGGACTTCATTACTTTCAGACTTAGTGCAGGGGTTGGACTTTAAATGGAGTTGATTGAACGTACGATCGTATCGGATCGCATTACTACCCCTCCTGGTTGAGCCCGTCCTCAACCACCTATCCTGGGAAAACTGCAAAGGCCTCCGTGACACCAGCAATCCTACCTTCCCTAAAAAACGCATTAGTAGTTGATTGTACCCTGTATGCGGGTACAGCACGCAATGAATATCATCCAATTTTTTTTAAAGACGTGGATTTGCGGGTAATAAGAAATTATATTGTCGAACGATGTTGTGTTACATTTCCATTAAATGCGTTTATTAATTTTGTTGATACTGAGAAACGTGAAATAACAATGTCAATACCAATGAAAGAAGCATCACAACTGGCCGCGTTTCCAATAGATAATTTCTTAATATGGTTTCAGTTTTCCTGAAATACAATAACAGACGTGAGGAATAAAACGTTCGGGGTGTATTTGGCGGGAGTATCGAACCACAGAACAAAATAAACATGTAGGTTTTTTTTTGATTGCTTATATGGGCGGACGAGCTCACAGCCCATAGACATCTTTAACGTAAATGCCGCCACCCACCTTGAGATAGGAGTTCTAAGGTCTCAGTATAGTTACAACAGCTACCCCACCCTTCATACCGAAACGCATTTAATGAATAATAATAATAAACGTTTAATGAATACGCGGCTTAGTGAATACTCAGTATGTCAACGGGTAAATGCGACATCGTTGTGCTAAAACTTATTATAATATTACCTCGCAATTGATGGAAACGTCTACACTTACGTCAAGAGCACCGCCAAAAAAAAAACAACAAAAGACGTTCAACTTCAAAGGTGACTTTTGTTTTCTTCGTGTATGACAGGTTACAGAATGACTGGCCGTGACTCCACACGTATTTTATCAGAAACGAAGACAAAATAATCAAACTGTGTAGTTTAAAAAAAAAATACTTAATAACTAGCAATGCAAATAGAAGTAAAGGATCGGAGCAGATGGAGACACAATTAAAAGAGTACAGAATTTTCAATAAATAAGGAACGACTGAGAAAAAGAATAACTACTCGCACAATTGGCGGTAGGACCTCTTGTGAGTCCGCACGGGTAGGTAGATAGGTTACTTTTTTTTTATTGCCTAGATGGTTGGACGACCTCACAGCCCACCTGGTGTTGAGTGGTTAGTGGAGCCCATAGACATCTACAACGTTAATGCGCCACCCACCTTGAGATATAAGTTCTAAGGTCTCAATATAGTTAGTTACAACGGCTGCCCCGCCCTTCAAACCGAAACGCATTACTGCTTCGCGGCAGAAATAGGCAGAGTGGTGGTACCTACCCGTGCGGACTCACAAGAGGTCCTACCACCAACAAAAAGAGGTTCTAATTTATTTTCCCTACCTATTCACTTGTAGTCTCAGGGCCAATTCCGGCTACGTCGGGACGGATAGGTGAGCTCACGGGCTCGTGCTGGGAGAATTTACGAACACTAGCTCTAGCAAAAGCAGTGCTTCGCAGAATCTACCACCGGATCGGGTACTAGTAGGCAGGTCCTAATTGTTCCATAGCTCGTGAATTATTGGTGGTAGGACCTCTTGTGAGTCCGCACGGGTAGTTACCATCACCTTGCCTATTTCTGCTGTGAAGCATTAATGCGTTTCGGTTTGAAGGGTGGGGCAGCCGTTGTAGCTATACTTGAAACCTTAGAACTTATATCTCAAGGTGGGTGGCGCATTTACGTTGTAGATGTCTATGGGCTCCAGTAACCACTTAACACCAGGTGGGCTGTAACATCGTCCACCCAACTAAGCATTAAAAAAAGAAAAGAATCTATTCACCTACAGGTATCAATATAGAAACATAACAATCGAACGACGGTAACACCAGTGAGTTTCTTTTATAAAATGATTATAACTGACGCTCACTGCTTATCTGTCGCTTATCTGTCATTATAAAATCATTATATTTAATTATATTTCCACGGTGAAGGAATTTGATTGTGTAATTATTAATAAGTAAAAGGCTAGATTAAGATCTCACAAGTCGTCAATCTGCTTCTGTTTGTAGTGAAGCAGTCATGCTTTGAGAGTAAGGCCAAGCCTTCTGACTGAGCCCTTTCTCGCTCACCTGTTCTGGAAAGAGTCCCAAAGGATAAAGGTAAAAAAGCTAATATTATTTTCGGTTTTCGTGAGTCGTATAGTTAATCAAAATTGTTTTTACTGTTTAACATATATTTGACGGTAGTTACAACATTATTCAGATTTTGACGTATAAGAGTTTAATCTTCCGTCATCAGGCAAATTTTAAAGTAATCGAATCGTTATGAAATAATGATACGAAAATAATAACCACAAGATTGAACCGTAAAAATACTTTAAAATCATTGTAAAATGTCTTTATTGTAACAACAATTTACAAATAGAAAATTTATAGACAAGATTAATCACTAAAATTAGTTCAAGTGGTGGTCTCTTTTTTTTTATACGAAACCTTTTTGGGAATACGGATTATAAAGTAAGTAAAAAAAATATGTATTTAGATTAAAAACTAATAAAAATGTACGCTTAAATAACAACTAGATGATGACGGTTTTTTTTTTGATAACGCCATCTTGTTGTGTCTTTAAAGCGGTTAGTTGCCCTCAATTAAGAAAAATAGTATTGTTATTCGCCAATAGATGTCGGGAAGAGTTGATTATTGAAAACACGAATAAAGCAACAGTTTCTGAAAATAAATCGTAGCTAGATCGATTTATCGCCGCCGAAATCCCCTGTATACTAAATTTTATGAAAATCGTTGGAGCCGTTTCCGAGTTTCAGATTATATATATACAAGAATTGCTCGTTTAAAGGTATAATAATAAGATATCGTATTAATTTCATATTATGCTTTTATCCTGTTGATAGGTACTGTACACAATACGAGTATTAGAGCGACGCTATAAAATTATACTACTGTCATCAGTCCTTGGTGCGTGCGCAAATTATCAAGTAAATCGAAATCATAAAGTCGGCGCTAATGACGTTCCAAGATTCCGTTACATAGGAACAAGCACACACAAATACAAAGCAAAAAAACTGCGTGTTTTATTTATTTATTTATTGCTCAGATGAATGGACGAGCTCACAGCCCACCTGGTCAGTGGTTAATGGAGCCCATAGACATCTACGACGTAAATGCGCCACACACCTTGAGATATAAGTTCTAAGGTCTCACGTATAGTTACAACAGCTGCCCCACCCTTCAAAGCGAAACGCATTACTGCTACACGGCAGAAATAGGCAGGATGGTGGTACCTACTCGCGCGGGCTCACAAGAGGTCCTACCACCAGTAATTACGCAAATTATAATTTTGCGGGTTTCATTTTTATTACACGATGTTATTCCTTCACCGTGGAAGTCAATCGTGAACATTTGTTGAGTACGTAATTCATTACAAAAATTAGCACCCGCCTGGGATTCGAACACCGGTGCATCGCTCAATACGAATACACCAGACGTCTTATCCTTTAGGCCACGACGACTTCAAAACATTGTTAATATAATTATTTAAATAGCATATTTAAATATGTATAATTATCATCATTATGCTACATTGTTATTAATCAATTTAATATACTATTTGTCTAATTGTAACCATTTCTCTAAACGTTAATTTTTAATGGCCGTCAAAGACACACACACACACACACTATAAATAAAATTTATTGTTTTAAACCGTAAACTATACTTATATGTTAATATAAAAACTCAAATACCAAACGCCTTTGACCTAAAACGAAGCCAAACATCGACTCACACACACCCTGTAAAAAGATTACATCAAATCTAGATACAAATAAAAAGAAAAAGAAAAAAACATAATAATATGATGATGATAGTACAAAAGTGGTTGTGGTGTGAATATTCTCTCGGTGCTAACTGGGTCACGGTGTTTATAAGCAAACGTTCTTAAAATGAAAACAGCGGCTAAATATAAAGCAATGCATCCACACACAAAGAAATGAAACTGTGATAATATATTTCTTTAATGTAAACTGTGCCTTTTTAATAATTGAAATATCTATATATTAATACGTGAAGCAAAAACTTTGTATCCCTTTTTACGAAAATTGCGCGGACGGAGGAGTATGAAATTTTCCACACTTATAGAGAATACAGAGAAGAAGTGCACAATGCTAATATTTTTTTAAAACAATGCATAAAAGATACATTATATCAATAAAGAAAACATTACACACACTACATACCATGTATTTGACGCACACACGCATGCATACTATTTATTGTCAAACTTTTGTTCTTGACGTCTGTTCTCAAATTGAGAATAGAATATGGTTTGTCTTTGTTAATATTTTTTATAGTGTAGTCTTGGCGAAATTTGTGATTATAGAAGTATAAAATACAATCATTTTTTTTTTTTTTTTTTTTTTTTTTTTTTTTTTTTTTTTTTTTTTTTTTTTTTTTTTTTNGCATGCATACTATTTATTGTCAAACTTTTGTTCTTGACGTCTGTTGTCAAATTGAGAATAGATTAAATATTGTTTGTCTTTGTTAATATTTTTTATACTGTAGTCTTGGCGAAATTTGTGATTATAGAAGTATAAAATACAATCATAATAGTGTACAAACTTACAATTCCAATTAATTATAGTCGAATTTCGACTACTGCGGGACCTCGAGTTACATAGAAATCTGTCAATGGAACGCGATGTCGTTAGACTAGTCACAAAATATCACCTAATTAAATCACACTAGTATTTGTACTAGTTCACTAAATGAATATGCGTTTTCATGAACGTTTGGGCGGTAGGTGATTAAAATTATTCAATTACCGAAAGCTTCGGATTCAAAATAAAAACTACAACAAATAACATACAACAAATTTTCAGAACGTTATTTAATGTTGCATCTTATTATTGCATTCTTAATATTAACATCAAATTCAACAGACACTCGATCGATAAGTACATAGATACGGAGTGTTAATATAAAGATAAATTGGTATTTTCCGAAAACGTGCACCGCTTATTACGGAAAATGACATTAAATTTGGCACAGCACACTTCAAACGGGAAGCCGATTTTACGCATCGAATGAATGGTTTAACGAAACATACAAAATTATAAAAAAAAAAACTGGTATAATACCTATCTAACGACAACATTTAATAAAATTAGAATATCATCGATGGCCTCTACATCAATTATATATGCTTAAATAAGGATAACAAAAAAAAAAGAACACATTCACATATTAACAAAACAAAAAATGAACACATTTGAAGCACATGTACATATGTATTCTTATTAAATTTTATCCAAGATCTGTCCGTTTGATATCTGCTTAGAAATAAAAAAAAGACTTCACAATCGGTTCACAAAAAAAAGTCGAATTAAAAAGCTCCTTCTTTTTTGACGACAGTTAAAAGACTAGAACATCTAAACAGTAGACACTTAGAACACTTGGTAGACTAATTAGACAGTCAGCATTGTCACTTCCACTATAAATCAGTTAGCATGTCTGAATTTAGTGCACTAAATTCGGATGTGATTAAATCAACTTCGACAGCAGTTGCTTAGTAGATAGGAAACTGGCTTAACACTCACGTACATAAATAGCTCTATAGCTAGAAGATGCATTTGTATCAATGTGTATGTGTGTGTTTGGATATCAATGCAAAATAATGTCCGCTTAGTGGAATTTGAACATAATCTCTGAGAACAAAACAATTAAATTCATTTAAATTATTGTTTATTCTTATTTGTTTTGCAGCCGACATTTTATCTTGTAAAAATTAGAAAACGTTGTTTCCAAATATATTCTTTATGAAAAAACTTGACTGAGTACATAGCGGTAGGCAATGGGCTGGCTCTGTCCCTGACATTGCTGACGTCCATGGGCAACGGTAAACCTCACCTGATGGTGGGCCGTACGCTCGTCTGCCAACAAAGGCAATAAAAAAAAATTGCTGACAAAAAACGTACCTACCTAAAATTTTACTGGTGGTAAGACCTCTTGTGAGTCCGCGCGGGTTGGTACCACCGCCCTGCCTATTTCTGCCGTGCAGCAGTAATGCCTTTCGGTTTGAAGGCTGGGGCAGCCGTTGTAACTATACTTGAGACCTTAGAACTTATATCTCAAGGTGGGTGGCATATTTACGTTTTAGACGTTTATGGACTTCAGTAGCCACTTAACACCAGGTGGGCTGTGAGCTCGTCGACCCATCTAAGCAATAAACAACAACAAAAAAAGTGCCAATTGCTTATTTTACTCAATACCAGTACCAGATAATAATAGCATCGGTCTAGCCGCATTGCCCGATACGAGTGCAGCGAACCTCTTATCAATTAGACCACCAACGCTTGCATTGGATTTTTATTGCATAGATGGGTGGACGAGCTCACAGCCCACCTAGTGTTAAGTGGTACCGAAGCCCATAGACGTCTATAACGCAAATGCCGCCACCCACCTTGAGATATGAGTTCTAAGGTCTCAGTTTAGTTACAATACTGTTAATAAGGGCTAACCTACCCTCTCAATGGACGATTGCTTCGCGCCAAAAACGGGCAGGTGATAAAGAGACATGCGGACTCAAAAATCGCTCTAACACCAATAATTTTTATGCGCGATTGATTTTTAAACTAGAGTATGTAACTACATGTTGCTTTCGTATGAGGTCGACACCTTTAGCGGCTGGCCTTGTTAATAGCGATATGGACCACATTAATTAATATACTGGTTGATAAAATTTACTTGAAGTTCGACCTTTAGTATCATATTAAAAATCATAGTAATGTAGGAAAATTTATCTATTTTGTCTCTTAATAGAATATAATATAGGTACTACCGATGTGAAACAAGTTTCAATTGATATAATGTGCCGAATTTAAATTCTGTTACATTCAGCAATTTAGAAACACATTTATTTCAACGCTAGTTTTTAGTTTTATTGTAAATCCAGTATTTGTGTGTGTGTCCCATCACTACAATAACTCTCTCGATAAGACTCTCTATCTAATTCTTCGATCAACAATAGTAACTGTTGATCGAAGATCTAATTAGTATCGATACATCGCACGTCCTTTATGCGCTTGAATTTCGACATTGTCCGTTGGAACTTCCAAGAAAGTGATAGGCATAGAGCAATCCAAGTACGAGAGAGGACATTCCAATCGATTAAAAAAATATTTTGATTCACTTTAGTATGTTTTGTGAGCCCGCAATGTAGCGCGAAGCCGCCGCGACTGCGTTTCCTCGAGGCCGTTCATCCCGCGCGTCAGTCAATGTTCAGTTGTGTTCCATTGCGTGTAATACGAAGAACATAGTAAAATACATTTTGGTCAGTAATTATTTCAGTACTTCGTATTAGGAATCACCAGCACTACCGTTTGTCTTCATTTTCGAGAACAGATCGAATATATACTTTGGTAATATTTACATCGAAACACGGTACACATTCAAAACTTAACTTAAAGGTACATTAAGTGAATATCTTTCTATTTATTTCTTCTTCTTTATTGTCTCCACCTTATCACTCACTCCTCTTTCCCTCATATCATCATTCACACATTCTATCCATGTCTTCTTCGGTCGACCTCTTCCCCCTCTACCTTGCACTACCATTTCCATACGTCTCCTAGTCACATGCAACTCTTGTCTACGCATCTTATGTCCATATCACACTAATCGTACGCTCTTTAATTTTACTATTAATTATAGTCTTTCTATTTTTTTCATTTTTATATATTAGGGGTTAAAGTATAAAATGGCCGATTTGTACTGAAAAATTTAAATTGTTTTTTTTTTTCATTTAACATATTTATTTATCAAAATATCTACCTACCATTATTATCTGTACATTGCTGCCATCTAATAGGAAGGTCATTTAAGCCTTTGCGATAGAACTCTGGTGATCTAGATTCTACAAACTGTGTGAAAGCATTTTGTACTGCCTCTTCGGAAGAAAACTTTTTATCACGTAGAAAATTGTCCAAATCACGAAAAAAATAGTAGTCCACTGGCGCAAGGTCTGGCGAATACGGAGGGTGACGAATGGTTTCTAATTGCAGTTCCAGTAGAGTTAAAGCGGTTTCTTGTGCTGTATGAGGTCTCGAGTTATCATGAAGTAATAATGGTGAAGATCGATTCATGAGTCGGGGCTGTCTGCCGTTATTGCTAGACCAGATCGGAGAAAGCTATAGTGAATAACACCATGCTGAGACCACCAAATACTTACCATTACTTTTTTATTGGTAAGCTTTGCTTTGGGACACTGTTGCGGCGTTTGACCAGGGGTCATTTTTCACTTACAGTTATCGTAAATAATCCACTTTTCATCACATATCACAATTCGATCCAATATTTTTTCATTTCTGTATCGATTCAACAAGGCAACATAAGTCTCGACACGCGTTTCTTTCTGCAGATCAGTTAAATCATGAAGCACTCACTCATGTTTCATATTTTTGTATTTTATTGATTTGACACAAATGAGTCAATATTGTTGGTAAGGTAACGTTAAACCATGCTGTTAATTCCTGGGTAATTTGGCTCGGATCGGCTACCATCATCTCTTTCGATTCATTGTTATTCACACGTGTGGGCCCGTGCCTTCCACGTGGTTCGTTCTTCAAATAAAAAAATCTTCTAAAATACTTCCAACCAGTCTATGCGTAGATGACACTGATATTTAATACGAAAGCCAATACAATTATTGATATATCTCTACCGGCCGTTCATGATAAGTTCATATTGGAGTGATTTGACATTTTATTGTTGCACATGTACCACCAATCGTATGCTTGAATTCAAAGGATGAAATCGATCAGAAACAAATAATGTGAACACACTAAATCAAGGCTAAGACGAGATAATTTAATACCATCTTCACCGTTGCTTGTTAGGTCCTATTGACGAGGCTTGATTGAAAACTGTCTTTCAAAACAAAATAGAATTTTTTTTCTTAACCCTCAGACACAGCCCGCTGAGTTTCTCGCCTGTTCTTCTCAGTGGGTCGCGTTTCCGATCCGGTAGTAGATTCTGCGAAGCACGGCTCTTGCTAGGTTCGTGTTAGCAACGTCTTAAGCCCCGTGAGCTCACCTACTAGTTAAGGTTACGCTGAAATAGCCGCTCAAGGCTCTCAGCTAGGTAGGAAACAAAAAAAAAATCATAGTGCAGACAAAAACGTGGCTTTAGATTTTGGGAACAGGCAAATAATCTTCAAATTAAAATCACAAGAATTTATGACGGCACCGTTTAAATGTGGTCATTACCGACACTGTTGGCAATTTTATTTCTAGCTACCTGTAACCTAGAGGAGGTACTATGATTTCGCTCTGAGTGGTGAGCAAGTTGACGAGGCCCACCCTGAAATAATTTCTTAGCATCTCTTCTCTCTTCTCGTCCTAGCAAGGGAATTACTTAGCTGGACCTACCATCGGATCTGAATCTACGAGAAACTCATTGAGTGCTAGTTGGGTATACAACTTCACGACCCGTTTTGTACTAAACGATATACTAACAGACTGTGAATAATAATTTGCGGTCAATTAATTGTACTTAGCTTAAAGACACAGCTCTATATCAAAATTAGGTTTAAGACTTAACATTTAAAGCATAGACGATAAATGAAGTCGACGCATAATTAACCAAGTTTTGAGCTGTCAAAAAACGTGATTCTCTTATTGGCACTTATGACGTGCAACTCCAATTACATTGAAACTTCGCTAACGCTTATAAGGGCTCTAGTGATATCATAACGCAAGCTGGGTTGAGAACTCATTTGATTATATAAATTACAAACGCGTGTGTATATTGGACACTATTGTGAATAATCGAAGTCATAGTGGCGTAAAAGATAAGACGCCCGGTGCATTTGATAGAGTGATGCGACTGTACCTTTGTTCGAATCCCGCAGGCAGGTAACAATTTTTCTAATGAAATACGTGCTTAACAGCTGAGTTCCACGGTGCAAGAATGAGATCGAGTAATGAAAACCTAACCCAAAACAATTATAATTTGCGTAATTGATGCAGGCACTAATGCATTTCGTTTGGAAAGGTTGGGCAACCGTTGTTCTATAGAACTTAAAATTCATGTCTAAAGGTAATAGGCGGCATATGTCGACGTCAACGTGCTCCGATAACCACTTAACACCGGACGGGCCGCGAGCTCGTCAACCCAAGCAAGCAACAAAAAAACTTTATCTTCAAATCTAAATCACTTCACACTTCGCATCGTTAGTTTTATCATAGTTTGTGTGCAAGCACATAAAGTAAGTTCGTATAAATGAATATTAATGAGGTGTCATTAGTATTCGCATACCTTGAGGCGTTGATCTGTGAGGTACCCGTTTGTTTTATATGTATATAACGTTTCAGTGGTTTTTATTGAGTATTAGTTGTCGAATATTTTATTGTGAGCGCGCACCGGTATTACCGAAATACTGTTTATTCCCTACCTATTTGCTGGGCGCCTAAGGGACTAGTCCAGTTTTACGCGGACAGGTGAGCTAACTGGCTCGATCTGAGAGAATTTACTATAACCAGCCCTAGTAAGAGCAGTGCTTCGTGAATCTACCACCAGGTCGGAGTTGCGACCGGCTGAGAAGTCCGGCGAGAAACTCAGTGGGCTGTGTACGGGGAATCCTATGATGGTCGTTATTATAATCAAGACCTCGATCTCATGTCTAAAAATAAGTGGTTGAGCCCATTATAGACTGCGGGAGCTACTTAGAAACTCCTAGGTCGCGAGCTCGTTCAATTTATACCAAAAAAATTATAATTAATTGTTAAGCCTTCGATAAATTGTTAAAAAACAAGCTTTTGGGCGACATTAAAATACCGGGCCTGGTCACGAACCTGGATATCTATACATAAATCTATCTATCTATCTATCTATCCATAAGGCTATCCATAAATCGAATTTTTGATAACGTTACTGCTTCACGGCTGAAATGGGCAGGGTGGTGCTACCTACGCGTGCGGACTCACAAGAGGTCCTACCGCCAGTTGTGCGAGTAGTTATTCTTTTTCTCAGTCGTTCCTTATTTATTGAAAATTCTGTACTCTTTTAACTGTGTCTCCATCTGCTCCGATCCTTTACTTCTATTTGCATTGCTAGTTATTAAGTTTATTTTTTAAACTACACAATTTGATTATTTTGTCTTCGTTTCTGATAAAATACGTGTCGAGTCACGGCCAGTCATTCTGTAACCTGTCATACACGAAGAAAACAAAAGTCACCTTTGAAGTTGAACGTCTTTTGTTGTTTTTTTTTTGGCGGTGCTTTTGACGTAAGTGTAGACGTGTTCATCAATTGCGAGATAATATTATAATAAGTTTTAGCACAACGATGTCGCATTTACCCGTTGACATACTGACGTTTATTGTTATTATTCATTAAATGCGTTTCGGTTTGAAGGGTGGGGCAGTCGTTGTAACTATACCTACTGAGACCTTAGAACTCATACCTCAAGGTGGGTGGCGGCATTTACGTTAAAGATGTCTATGGGCTGTGAGCTCGTCCGCCCATATAGGCAATAAAAAAAAACCTACATGTTTATTTTGTTCTGTGGTTCGATACTCCCGCCAAATACACCCCGAACGTTTTATTCCTCACGTCTGTTATTGTATTTCAGGAAAACTGAAACCATATTACGAAATTATCTATTGGAAACGCGGCCAGTTGTGATGCTTCTTTCATTGGTAATGCGTATTCAGTAATGCGTTTCGGTTTGAAGGGCGGGGCAGCCGTTGTAGCTATACTTGAGATCATAGAACTTATATCTCAAGGTGGGTGGCACATTTACGTTGTAGATGTCTATGGGCTCCAGTAACCACTTAACACCAGGTGGGCTGTGTGCTCATCCACCCAACTAAGCATTAAAAAAAGAAAAGAATCTATTCACCTACAGGTATCAATATAGAAACATAACAATCGAACGACGGTAACACCAGTGAGTGTCTTTTATAAAATGATTATAACTGACGCTCACTGCTTATCTGTCACTTATCTGTCGTTATAAAATCATTATATTTAACTTTATTTCCACGGTGCAGGAATTTATTGTGTAATAAGTAAAAGGCTAGATTAAGATCTCACAGGTCGTCAATCTGCTTCTGTTTGTAGTGAAGCAGTCATGCTTTGAGAGTAAGGCCAACCCTTCTGACTGAACCCTTTCTCGCTCACCTGTTCTGATGAAACTGAAAAGACCTCTGGGCCACCAGTAATGCTTCATACAAAAAAAAAAAGTAAGGCGGTGAATTTTAATGCAAATCGTCACACATTCAAAGAGTCCCAAAGGATAAAAGTAAAAAAGCTAATATTATTTTCGGTTTTCGTGAGTCGTAGAGTTAATTAAATTTGTTTTTACTGTTTAACACATATTTGACGGTAGTTACGGCATTATTCAGATTTTGACGTACGAGAGTTTAGTCTTCCGTCATCAGGCAAACTTTAAAGTATTCGAATCGTTATGAAATAATATTAAATATATTTCCACGGTGAAGGAATTTTATTGTGTAATTATTAATAAGTAAAGGCTAGATCGTCAATCTCACAGGTCGTCAATCTGCTTCTGTGTTTGTAGGGCTCAGTCAGAAGGCCAACCCTTCTGACTGAGCCCTTTCTCGCTCACCTGTTCTGGAAAGAATCCCAAAGGATAAAAGTAAAAAAGCTAATATTATTTTCGGTTTTCGTGAGTCGTATAGTTAATCAAAATTGTTTTTACTGTTTAACACATACTTGACGGTAGTTACAACATTATTCAGATTTTGACGTATAAGAGTTTAATCTTCCGTCATCAGGCAAATTTTAAAGAATTCGAATCGTTATGATATAATGAAACGAAAATAATAACCACAAGATTGAACCGTAAAAATACTTTAAAATCATTGTAAAATGTCTTTATTGTAACAACAATATACAAATAGAAAATTTATAGACATAGTCACTAAAATTAGTTCATGTAGTGGTCTCTTTTTTTTATACGAAACCTTTTTGCGAATACGGATTATAAATAATCATTTGAACAGAAATATGTATTTAGATTAAAAACTAATAAAAATGTACGCTTAAATAACAACTAGATGATGACGGTTTTTTTTTTTTTGATAACGCCATCTTGTTGTGTCTTTAAAGCGGTTAGTTGCCCTCAATTAAGAAAAATAGTATTATTATTCGTCAATAGATGTCGGGAAGAGTTGATCATTGAAAACACGAATAAAGCAACATTTTCTGAAAATAAATCGTAGCTAGATCGATTTATCGCCCCCGAAATCCTCTGTATACTAAATTTTATGAAAATCGTTGGAGCCGTTTCCGAGATTCAGATTATATGTATATATACAAGAATTGCTCGTTTAAAGGTATAATAATAAAATATCGTATTAATTTCATATTATGCTTTTATCCTGTTGATAGGTACTGTACACAATACGAGTATTAGAACGACGCTATAAAATTATACTACTGTCATCAGTCCTTGGTGCGTGCGCAAATTATCAAGTAAATCGAAATCATAAAGTCGGCGCTAATGACGTTCCAAGATTCCGTTACATAGAAACAAGCACACACAAATACAAAGCAAAAAAACTGCGTGTTTCATTTATTTATTTATTGCTTAGATGAATGGACGAGCTCACAACCCACCTGGTGTTGAGTGGTTAGTGGAGCCCACAGACATCTACGACGTAAATACCCACCTTGAGATATAAGTTCTAAGGTCTCAAGTATAATTACAACGGCTGCCCCACCCTTCAAACTGAAACGCATTACTGCTTCACGGCAAAAATGGGCAAGGCGGTGGTACCTACCCGCGCGGACTCACAAGAGGTCCTACCACCACTAATTACGCAAATTATAATTTCGCGGGTTTGATTTTTATTATACGATGTTATTCCTTCGCCGTGGAAGTCAATCGTGAACATTTGTTGAGTACGTAATTCATTACAAAAATTAGCACCCGCCTGGGATTCGAACACCGGTGCATCGCTCAATACGAATACACCAGACGTCTTATCCTTTAGGCCACGACGACTTCAAAACATTGTTAATATAATTATTTAAATAGCATATTTAAATATGTATAATTATAATCATTATGCTACATTGTTATTAATCAATTTAATATACTATTTGTCTAATTGTAACCATTTCTCTTAACGTTAATTTTTAATGGCCCTCAAAGACACACACACACACACACACACACACACACACACACACTATAAATAAAATTTATTGTTTTAAACCGTAAACTATACTTATATTTTAACATAAAAACTCAAATACCAAACGCCTTTGACCTAAAACGAAGCCAAACATCGACTCACACACACCCTGTAAAAAGATTACACCAAATCTAGATACAAATAAAAAGAAAAAGAAAAAAACATAATAATATGATGATGATAGTACAAAAGTGGTTGTGGTGTGAATATTCACTCGGTGCTAACTGGGTCACGGTGTTTATAAGCAAACGTTCTTAAAATGAAAACACCGGCTAAATATAAAGCAATGCATCCACACACAAAGAAATGAAACTGTAATAATACATTTCTTTAATGTAAACTGTGCCTTTTTAATAATTGAAATATCTATATATTAATACGTGAAGCAAAAACCTTGTATCCCTTTTTACGAAAATTCCGCAGACGGAGGAGTATGACATTTTCCACACTTATAGAGAATATAGAAAAGAAGTGCACAATGCTAATATTTTTTAAAAACAATGCATGAAAGAAACATTATATCAATAAAGAAAACATTACACACACTACATACCATGTATTTGACGCACACGCGCATGCATAATATGGTTTGTCTTTGTTAATATTTTTTATAGTGTAGTCTTGGCGAAATTTGTGATTATAGAAGTATAAAGTACAATCATAATAGTGTACAAACTTACAATTCCAAATAATTATAGTCGAATTTCGACTACTGCGGGACCTCTAGTATAAAACAATTTTGTTGGATTGAAGGTATGCGAGTGTAGATTAAAAATAAACCGCTTTCTTTAAATATCATCTATAATTTTTTAAATATGTACTAAAATACTATAATACTACTAAATATAAAGCAATGCATCCACACACAAAGAAATGAAACTGCGATAATACATTTCTTTAATGTAAACTGTGCCTTTTTAATAATTGAAATATATAAAATAATTTCGTTGGATATTTTTTTATTGCTCAGATGTGTGGACGAGCTCGCAGCCCACCTGGTGTTAAGTGATTAATGGAGCCCATAGACATCTATAACGTAAATGCGCCACACACCTTGAGATATAGTTCTAAGGTCTCAGTATTGTCACAACGGCTACCCCACCCTTCAAACCGAAACGCATTACTGCTTCACGGCAGAAATAGGCGGGGCGGTGGTACCTACCCGTTCGGACTCAGAGGTCCTACCACCAGTAAAACCAGATTGAAGGTATGCGAGTGTGAGATTAAAAATAAACCGCTTTCTTTAAATATCATCTATAATTTTTAAATTAATGTATTTTGCAATTATCCCATAACATTTATAGCTATAAGGTATCAATCATCTGGGGACGCGTTAGTAATCATCCATGAGCAAAACGTTGCCATTAATACCGGTATATTCTTATACACACATTCCATGCATTATTCACATTATAAAGTGCTCAAAAACCCAAATTACATTTACAAACGCTTTTCACGTCTCATATACTTCTAATATGCCTTAATTATTTTCGAACTAAATTATAATTATAAATATGTACTCATTGAATTAATTATATTAACTGTGTGAATAAAAAAAGAGTTCTTTAAAATATCATCCGTCGATAGAACGTTTCTCGGATACATGGCATTTTCTCAACTGTACTCTGGCATGGCTTGCATCCATAAACAACGGTAATCACTTACCATCAACACGCAAACTCCCATATACAACGGATGGCAAAAAAATTCCATACAATTCTTTATAGCTTAGACGGTTGAACCCATGGACATCAAAACGTAAATACCGTCACCCACCTTGAGACGTGAGTTTTAAGTCTCTATTCTACAACAGCAGCGAAACCCTTCAAACAGAATGCGTTACTGCTTTGCGGCAAAATTGGGCAGGGCGGTCGTGCTAACCCGTGCAGGCATCACGAGACGTCTTACCAGTTAAATTATGGCTTCACCGTGATCCATTAGTTTCGGCTTATAGTGAACGATAAGTAAAGTTACGTACACATTAATATTCTGTTGATAGTACACACATGTCTGAGCGAGGTTTGATCGCAACACGCGTTAGTTAAAAGCTATTTTTATTAGCATAGATAAACGCGCCAACTGCTTGTTTAATGACAGCCGGTATCCCTAATGCATTGAGATATTAAGTTGATATCTCCAGTGAATTAAACAAACAGAATACCGAAATACGAATAAATCTTTTTAACAGAGATACACCTTTAAAACAAGAACGGATTATTATTGTTCGCCAAAACAAATGTAAGTGGTTAATTTGAATGTTATGTTTCAATTCCCATGATAGCTATCTAAGCGGACAAAGGTGTATTTTAGTCATCGAAGGGTCAAGGACGATGTCAACGCATTATGCCACGTTATGAATATAGTAGATACGTGTAAAGAAAAAACCCTTTATTATTTAAAACTCATTCATTTTTAAAAAAGGATTTTTCCCTTTGTGTCTTTCAGCGAAGTCTGTGATTCAGTAAAAAGTAAGATCAGTTTGTTTAAAATATTAATTTTATTAGATTAAGGGCTTTAAATGTTGTTTTCTTATTGAACATAATATAACAGAAAACTCAGTCAAGCATTTTATTGTTAATTCATTCTGAAGTACCCAATATCATTATATAATTGATTGATTAAGTTAATCAATACCAACGCATTGCATTAAAAACTGATTGCACATATTGTCGTACGAAAATAGTTCTTAAGCGTAATTTTCAATCAGAACACATTTGACTTTTATCTAACAGTTTAGGTTTTACGTTATCTATTTATCGATATGCATACGTATGTAATACGCAATCGTATCGCTCATACTACAGTTGCCTAATCACTCTACAGCTCATGTGTTTTCTATTTAGTTATATCATGCCGCTCAATAGATTGTAACCTTTTATTCTTTTTGTCTATATAAATCGTTAAAAATGTATTACGTTATAAGGCTAAAAACCTAAACTAAACCAGCTACTTGTTCTATATTAGAATGAATAGTCTAGTTATTTGATTAATATCATGACACCGTAATTTAAATAGAGCCAAATTGTAAATGGATATTTAATGTATTTAGATAAGTATTTTATCACAGATCCCATCTACACATCAAATTCAGTAATACTTCTATTCATAATAATCATATTACGAAAACAACACGTATTAATTAATAGGTACACAACTGAAATAAGTATACTTGAGTGCGAGTAGGTACTCGGCATGTTGAATATTTCTCTTTGTTTAGAATACGGGAAACGCACAGTTACAACCCAAAGAGATTACTTTCGTTTATTACGGACATTTTCTATCGCTCGCACGCCTACAGAAAATAACGTCGCGGTTAACTATGAATTAGTGCCAGTACGAACAATGTTTAGAGATGATTGACCGCGTGGCACTATGAATATGTTAATTGCAAATTAATGGGATGGGACGTTCAGGCGTTTTGTCGACCTAACGCCATCTATTAACCGGATCAGTAAAATAAATTTTAAAACAGCGACATCTAGCGATCTAGTAATGAATCATTTGAGGTGTTGTAATTTGTAATTTGAAATCAACAAACATTGCACAGCAAAGTAAATAGATGTCGCTATTTTCAATTTTTTAAATGATAGAAATCTGTAATCTGAAACCATTGAAAAAAAATCAATAACTTTGAATTAAAATTAATTTTATTCGAGAACTATGAATTGACGTTATTAATCGTAAATGCAGTGGTTAGTCTTTTTTTTTATTGCCCTTGTAGGAAGACGAGCATGTGTGGTTACCGTCGCCCATGGACGTCAGTAATGCAAGAGGCAGAGCCAAGCCGCTGTCTACCGTTAAGAATCCTCTAAGGTCCTCAGAACGTTTGAATAGAGATGTGACATAGAGTATTAGATTAATATTAATTTTTAATCTAACCTTATAAATCGGAGTGTTTACTACGTTGAATTGTTTTAGACTCAACAATTTTATTATACTTTTTAAAATAAAAATAAACGGATATTCCCCCATAGACACAGCCTACTGAGTTTCTGGCAGGATCTTCTCAGTGGGTCGCGTTTCCGATCCGGTGATAGATTCCGCGAAGCAGTGCTCTTGCTAGGGCCATTGTTAGCAACACCCCCGGTTTGAGCCTCGTGAGCTCATCTACTAACTCCAAATCTAGAATAGCCCCTCGAGGTTACTAGAATAGACAGGGAAAAAACGGATATTCCTATTATCAATTGTCTTTAAACAAAAAGGAGGAGATTTTCAATTCAGGTTGAATAAGTTTTTAGGTCCATTCATTCTAGACCCATGCAGAAATCTACCCTCGTGACTCGATTACAATTTGAGCTAATTCCAACACCCGGTACTACTACGTAGGATTTAAATGTGTGGAAATGAATCATTAATAATGCAAATAATGTATTTAATTTTATTAGTACGAAATTTGTTTACGGGATATTATAAAAATTTATGGAAACTAATAGTATCACACTATAAAGAATGGTGTATAATACAACGTAATGTGAAGCATTTGCATTCGACCCTCTCAATAATTGATCCTCAAAGTAGGGTGCGCCGCTTGGGAGGGTTGCTCCCTAATAATATAAGTATACAGAGCGTTTCTGAACATTGTATAGAATAGTTTCTAAAGCTAACATGACAATTAATTAGTGTGATTTTTGAAAATGATTTAATTGACTCTATTAAAACTAATTATATAGTTTGATAACGCCTTTGTTATTTTCGTTTAATTATTTTAGATATTTATTTTTGTAATACTTTTTAAATTTCGTTAAGATGGACGAATAAGGTGTTGTTTATGATTATTTTTTTATATTGTGCCAACTGCCTGTTATCGTGATAGATATAGAGAGACAGATAGATATAGATAGGAAAGATAAGATAAGTCGAAGCTCCAAGTAGAATAGGCTAACAGAACTAAAGATGCTATTATTAAACAAACAGACAAGAACAAATATACAAAGAAAACCCTAGATAAGTATTTCTGACTAAATATAAACAAATTAAAGAGTATTTTGAATGTGATTTGAATATAATGAATATGTGTCAATCACAATTCGAAACAACAAGTCTTGTGTTAGTACCTTATGGTAATTTTCTACCCCAGTCCAGGGTATCTAATGTCACTAGTCTAAATCCAATACTGTCCGTAACCACTTAACAAAAAGTAAGCCGTGAGTTCGGTCATACATCTAAGCTATATTGGCTGAACGTGAAGTTTGTTAACTTTAGTAACCAGTAAGACCGAACTATAAATCAAATTCGTTTATAATTATTTGAAACTATCATCGAAAACTGAAACATACGCACCATCTATAGTAGGTGTTCTAGCTTGTAGTTAGTAGTATAGTACCTATAGATACGGCATCGAAACCGACCTCATGGAAAGTTTTTTTTCGTATGTATGCTGATAGCCTTGAGAGGCTATATCAGCGTTACCCTAGCGTGTAGGTGAGCTCTCGAGGCTCGAACCGGAGATGTTGCTAACACTGGCCCTAGCAACAGCAGTGCTTCGCAGAATCCAACACCGGATCGGAAACGCGGCCCACTGAGAAGATTCGGTGAGGAACTCTGAGTGTGCTGTGTCTGTGGGTTAATCAAGTGAAGTAGTCAGCGAGGGCAGAACGCAATCCAAATAGTCTAAGAGACAGTGACTGGCTATTTACGGTACTTAGAAAAATACTATTTTCCATTTACTCTCTTCTAACTACCGCATTCAAAACAGGTCCTGCTAGTCTAACGAAGGCTTCCCTTAGTTCAAAGTGTTCGCAGTGACTTGGCCAATTGAATATTTTTATTATTCTCAATGAAAGTGTGCAACGTTAGACAGATATAATAGTTGTGTAACTATGGTAGATACTTTTGAGAGTTACAAAAATAGGCCCCGTTTTAACAAAACTGATGCTTGAATTGGCTCTTAACAATAATGCCATTATTGTTATTTATTGTTAAATGTAAAAGAAACTGTGTTAACCCGAGTAAAAACAGAATTTAGCCGAATCACCGCCGAAGCACCGCCGCACGGCATTTTAATCGCCGCGAAGCGCCGCCGCACTATGACTGTGACGATTTGAATTTTTTTATGGTCGCCGTAGCACCGCCGCAACATAGCCGCGACTGCTTACGTAAAAGTGGGTTCGTTGCTCTACCGCCGAAACACCGCTGCACGGCATTTTAATCGTCGAAGCACCACCGCACCATAGCCGCGACTGTTTAATAAGAGTGGGTTCGCTGCACTACCGCCGCACCACCGCTGCACTACAGCAGTGAAATATCATTCTCATATACATACATATGTGTGTGTATGAATGTAAACGTTTTTTACGTCCAGTGTTTATTAATTTAAGTGCTTGCAAAATTTTAATTACCAACGAATTAATTTTATAATTTTTTTCATTATTTTGTCTTGACAATCAGTATATTAGTAGAGAACGTTATAAAATTAATTATTAATATATTATAAATTAGCCTTTTTTTTAATTAGTGTGCAGCGGTGCTTCAGCTGTGGTGCGGCGATCTAAAATAAAAAAATTCGAAACGTTCGGCTACGCTTCGGCTGTGGTGCGGCGGTGCTGGGAGATTTCTTTTGAAGCGTGCGGCGGAATTTTCCGCCAAATGGCGGTGGTGCGGTGGCGGTTCACCGTTGTGGTGCGGACACCGTGCAGCGGTGGTTCGGCGATAGACTTGAAAATTTTTTTTTATCAATAAATTATAATTTCATTTTTACTCGGGAATGAGAAAATGAGGATATTAGACGAAACATGTAGCGTCCGACGCCAATAACAAGACCAATATTTTTAAATGTCTATTTATTGATTCAATTTGAACTTCGAACTCACAATAAATGCAGCAGAAGGAAAACAAAAAAAAATTCAAACAATTATTATACAATGATTAATAATTATAATTTAAGTACATGACAATAGTGACCGGGAAAAGTACAGAAATTAGGTTATTAAATCTTCAAACATCGATAAGTGGATTAATATTACATCAAGATCAATCAAAAGTTCATTATCTTCTATACCGACGTGAGATAGCTGATTTTGAGCAAAAGTTTTGTTAAAAAAATAAATGGTCGGCTTGTTATTATTGATATTAAAAATACAGAGTGGATATTTGATGTGGAATAAACTTACAAATATAGTGAGTTTCTTATTTAAATGATGTACGATAAGCTACGGGCTGACGTTTGATTACGCCTTTCTTGTTACGATTACACCATCGCCATCTGTTGTCCGGGTAATGAAGCTGAAAAACTTCAAATTCGTACCAAAAAAGGAACAATTGACAACGCCGTGACTGATATGACTTCAATTTGTATTAACGTCACTACGCCCGGAAATAAATAGAAATATTATATAGTGTATGTATATAAATTAGCTTATGTAACATATAAGCTTAAATGTATATAATACTGAGGCAGAGTTACATCTTAACTACGACGTAACATTAATTGTGGTACGTGGAATTAGACACGAGCGCAAGCGCTTACTTCATACGGACGAATGCGATATATAATAATATTTGCTTTTATATCTATGTATCTGACGCTAAAACATCTATATAATGTATTAATTTTTGTACATCTACTTATATAGTAATCGTACATACACTCACTAAGCTTAAAGGTTCTGCCGAGATCGCGTACCCAAAAGGTGTCGTAATATCATCCCCGATCGAACGCCGCGGCCATGACTAGATAATGACGTCACTTCATGATTATTGCGCTACCGGCAATGACCATAAACGAGTCGAAACTCCGAAACACCTATTGAGTACACGGCGTATCCGAACGAGAACTGCATATAATCCCGCAGGCGAACGAAGGTGGACTAATAGAAATTTAAGCCGGAAACAATAATAAAAACGCATAATTAACTTCGCACGTACAAATTTATTAGAGACATTGGAATGTTTTAAGCGAAAATTGGAATAGATTTTGGGGGACGTTCGCCTGCGTCGGCTTTGCCCTGACTAAGTACACAATAATTATTAAAATATATTTTCGCATTTATTACATAAAATTCACGTTTAGATCTACCTAAGTTATTAAAGGAAACGAAAGCCGGCATTAGGGGTAGTTAATAAATGTATAAATTTGTACGCGGAGCCTATATACACAGCGTACCATGGACGTTCATTCCACTCCTCCGAGTAATAATGACCTATGTATTTAGTACTACACAAGCAAAGCCGAATGATGCGTTAAACTTAGATCGAGAAACCGTGTTAATTATCTGATTGTAAGATGAATTAGGAATAATACACTAAAGAAAACATCGGTTATTATTACTGGAGTAGCGGTCTCGAAAAAACTTAATTTAAAAAACTCTTCTACGGTGACACTTATGTACCCTAAAACACTAGACAAAAAACTTAGATCTAAACCCTTATTAAATAAACATAATAATTACTTTTGGTGCAAAAAAAATAACAAAATAAATACAATACGTTTTGATAGCGAATTACGCACACGTATCATTAAAGACTAATCACACAAGCTTTTTAAATTAAATTTGTAACAAACGCAGAGATTTCCCTCCAGGCACGTCTGTAGTACATGCGCTGACATAGATATTATAAATATTTTGTCAATGGAAACAAACTGTATACAGCTCCTACTAAGGACTGTGTAACACACATCATTTACGATTTAGAAATAGTCAATTTCTTTTCTCAGCATGGCTCTACGAGGATTCGGATATGGCCAAGATTGATTGGTTATATATGTTGAAAGCTTTTTTTATTCTGTTTATAATTCTATTACGTATGCTATCTGATATTCGATTGTGTTTTTCGTGGAGCTATGCAAAGAATAAAATAGACTAGCCTGCACATCAGGACTAGAAGCGGCCGGGACTAACATGACCGTTGCAGGGTTAAAACGGGCCTGGCAGGGAAGATGCTATTGACAGCCGCTGTCACAGATCGGAACACAGAACCTGATTTTCTTAACCTGTACTATGATGGAGCTCTTTTAACTTCCACTTCCAATTATTTTCCGTAAAACCGATTTGCTTCGACGGCTGTCAACTGCTTTGGGAGAGTCGAGGTGGATTTACTCCTTGACCTCGAAGTATTTGTAGGTGGGGTTCTCGTAGCCATTGATCTGCATGTTGGCTACGTGTCGTTCCTCTGGAGTCGGAGCCACCACACCGGTCTGCTCCACCTAAGGATAAGAAATATAAGGAATTTCAGACGCTACCAAAAATAGTACATTATGCACCAAAGGGAGAAAAGTTGGGAATTTCCTACCGCGTATAAAATTTAATTAAAATTTATTTTCTATTTTTTAGTAGCATTTTCTATAGAAGAGTATTTTGTTAGTTTTTTAAACTATTATTTATTTTATTAACATCCATCACATCCAGTAGTATACCTGCACGAAGCCTTGTGCTTGAGGAGCGCGGTCGCGGCGACGAGCGACGGCGAGGGCGACGCACGCAGCGGCCGCCAGCGCCGCGCCGCCCACACACAGTGCCGGGTACAAGGCACCCGCCCCGCCAGACCCACCGGCGCCACCTGTGCCACGCACTGTGTAACCCTGCAACACAGACCGCATTTACCGCATCTGACAGCCCACTGAGTTTCTCGCCGGATCTTCTCAGTAGGTCGCGTTTCCGATCCGGTGGTAGATTCTGCGAAGCATGGCTGTTGCTAGGGTTCGTGTTAGCAACGTCGTTAGGTTTGAGCCCCGTGAGCTCACCTACTAGTTAAGGTTACGCTGAAATAGCCTCTCAAGGCTATCTTAGGTAGGAAAAAAAAGCATCTGACATGCTGACCTCCTCTTCCTATTGCAAATCAATAAAGGGCAGGATAACGATAATACTATCAATTAGTGTTGAACCCTGCATCTTGAAGTGGGCATAGGCATTTGCGTTGCAAGACAACTTCGGTAATCGTTTACCATAAGACATCAAGCGTTAGCCGCAACTGAAATAATTTTACATTCTAAGAACTATGTACTAATATTTCTTTATCACTCAGTAGTTATACAATAATCTTGACCGTATTTTATAACTAATTTCACCTTTAGGAGAGACGGCTTTCTGAAAATTGTATTTAAGATCCATCGCTGCCTAAATAACCATATACACGGGCTATCAGAATGAGACACACAACCTAAACAAACACACATTCGCTCATCATGTTTGGAGATAAGCGAGAATATTAAAATAAAAAAATAAACGTTCCATATTCGACGGTACTAATCCCAACCCTAACCTGTTCTAAGAGCACTGTACAGTAAAAAATTAGATCCGCCTTGGACTGTGCTCAGTGCGAGTATTTTAATGTTCTCGATAGCGTAAAAGTTAACTCAAATTTGTATGCAGTTGGAACGTTTACTTACGTTTGCCACCAGGGGCGCTGTTCGAACTGCATACAAATTTGAGCTAACTTTTACGCTATCGAGAACGTTAAAATAAAAAAAGTGTGTGTGTCCGCTCCGACGCACGACTGGAGTTTACTGGATATAAAAAATTAAACGAAACAATACGAGAAATAGTTCTATATTACGACAACACGATACACTACAGATTATTAACAAATTAACGAGACACAAAACAAACGACTAACAAATATATGAAAATACAATAATGAGAGAAACGCGCGATCAGTACGAGGCTTTGTGGCGGACTGCCGGCGCAGCAGCCCGGCGTCACCTGCGATAACGCGGCCGCGCGTTGGCTCCTGATTGGCGCGCGCACGCATCACGCAATCAGGAGCCAATCAGGCGCATAACGCATTTCGTGTGACATGCTAGTACGATTTTGGTCCCCATAATTTTCATACCCCGGGCCTATATATGTAAATCGATACTAAAGGAGTAAACTCCAAAAATCGCACTGAGCAAATTGGACCAACATGTTAATCGATACAAGTGGCTGTATGTACTTACAGGCTGCGAGTGTTGCAGTTCGTGTTTGAGAGCGTGTGCTGGTGGGGGCGGGGCGCGTTCCTCGGCATGTTCCAAGGCTGCACGAAGTCCTTCTCCTTCAGTCTGCGATACAAATACGTAAATTTGATTCTACCCTCCACCACTAGATGGCGCTATTATAAGACTTTTAATGGATTTGTTTTTAAAAATTAAAAGTATTAATAAGTATAGATCGACCCCATTTATGTAGAATCAGACAATATTAACAATAATTTCACGTTGTATGTTCATTTTTGTGTTATTATATCTATTGACAAAGTATACGGATTGTCTGACGCGAAAATACCACGACACCTTCAAAGCCGTGAGTGAAATATACGTCTATATTTTGTAGCCAAAATATACATTGTTTGAAAAAAGACATTGTAACGCTCCAACTGCTACCGAATACTTAGACTTACCGAATAGTAACTTAAAAACTTAACATATTAGTATATGTTATTACGACTATTTATTACAATTTTTGTTGAGTCTTTCCCAAGTGCCAGCTGCAAAGGCTATTTATTAACTAGCAATCCCCTGATTATATATAATTTACATTTATGTGTAGTATTCAATAGGAAAAACATCGAATGTATTGTTGTATTATTGTATTAATGTATGTATTTGTTGAACCATAATCAAAAAGCTTCATACATTTGTATAGAATACCTCGCTGGTTGTACGGCGGCTGGTGGTTTCCACTTCGGCTGTCTCGGTCTCACCTTCCGGAGCGTCGGTCACGGTTGTCGTTACGATTTCCTGTCAACAAAACCCTTAATCATGAACAATAAACTCAACTACCGATTAAAAAAAAATATTTTTTTCTTTTTCTTTTTTTTATTGCTTAGATGGGTGGACGAGCTTACAGCCCACCTGGTGTTAAGTGGTTACTGGAGCCCATAGACATTTACAAAGCAAATGCGCCACCCACCTTGAGATATAAGTTCAAAGGTCTCAGTATAGTTAAAACGGCTACCCCACCCTTCAAACCGAAACGCATTACTGCTTGACGGCAGAAATAGGCAGAATGGTGGTACCTACCCGTGCGGACTCACAAGAGGTCCTACCACCTGTAAATCCTTGTATTAATAATAATAATAATAGTAATAGTAATCATTCATTCCTTGTAATAAGTAGCGTCGTCATGTACTTCGACTGACTTATTCGACCTGTATCCACGCAATGCTTAGTGTAGGTCTCTTCATGTACACCCGATTCTTTTGTAATGTACTCACGGTAGTCGTAGTCTCCTGGGTGTAAGCGGCCCGTGTAGTGACGTCATGTACGGGAACTGGAGCGAGGGAGGGAAGCGGGGAGGGCGAGGCGGGGGCCGCGCTGGACGCGGGGGAGGCTGGCGCCGCGGAGGGGGCAACGCTGCTCGTCTCGCCCTCGCTTATTTCATTCGTTTCGTCATCGCTTTCTTCGCTATCCTTAACACCGTTGGATGTCTGCGATGATACAAGAACCGTTATCTATTTAATAATACGTAAAGCAAAAACTTTGGACCCCCTTTTACGAAAATTGCACAGACGGAGGAGTATAAAATTTCTCACACTTATAGAGAATGAGTGCAGAATGCTAATATTTTTTTTAACTTATGCATGAAAAATACACTAAATCAATAAAAAAAACATTGCACACCCATTTGTTTATTGTTACAGTCAGTGTCAAATTGAGAATAGATTAATATTTTTTGTCTATAGTCGTAGTTTTGGCGAGCTCTGTGATTAGGTATATAATATTATTATGTATAAGTACAGTTTTTGACAGTAAAACTATAAATATGTTCAAACTTATAATTTTAATTAATTATGGTCAAATTTCGGCCACTAGGTGACCCCTAGCTTATTTTAATTCCCTATCAACAAACACTAAGGTTTTGATAGATAACGTATTAGTGAAAAGAACTAACATTATGCATACTAAGAGCTAATGACTCAACTCAATAATACAGCAGATATCACAGAAAACGTCCCATTCACAGCTAGGAAAAAACGAATATCTAAAACTAGCTTCGTGCCATCTCTGCAACGCTTTTATAGTCGACACGACATCCCTAGATTTATCGAGAACATTCTGGTCAAGTCGAGTAACTTCGATGTTTGTTTCCGTTTTCTGACAATAGATGGCGTTGTACTTCTCGAGCTTTCTCCCAGTTACGTGTTCCTTTGATGTTCGTTTCGGATATTCTGCGATAGATGCCGTTACCGGCGTAACTATACCTTAGTCCTTTCATTCTGGATGTCCTGGCGCTGCTTGGCGCGCTGGTCTCTCTTGACACTGAGTTGTTCCCTGGCGGCCTGCTCCCTCTGGACTTCCGCCTCGATGCGGTCCAACAGCAGCTCCTCAGCCTCAGGAGTCATCGACATTAAAGACACGGCCATGTCATCTTTGGACTGCATTGACTGCAATTTGAATTTAGACGTTATTCATCTACATATTACATTTGAATCTTTCTTAATACAGTGAATGGGTATAATTAGATTGATTATTAAGTTGATATGTGATTTGTAAACGAACATGGCTACAATATTTGTTTTATGTATATTATTTGATTTTATACTTAAATAACATTATTATTTTTCATTTTGACCACATGACGAAATAATATAGATCAGTGATAAGAATATTATGCATATAAAATAAAATAGATATTTGTCATTGCTTAATGAATTTTTTTTTCTAAGTTATTCTTTACGAAATAACTAATACCACAGGTGATTTCGAACTTCGATTAAAATCATGTTAAGGTATAGGTAATACTCATAGAAAACTAATTTAAAACAACGATTAGAATTTCTTAGTATTACTTTTACACACAACTATACTGAGACCTTAGAACTGCTATCTCGAG
This sequence comes from Bombyx mandarina, assembly GCF_003987935.1. The sequence continues at coordinate 4,523,657 of NW_021011476.1, read as the reverse complement.
GTGGGTGGCGCATTTGCGTCGTAGATGTCTATGGGCTCCAGTAACTACTTAACACCAGGTGGGCTGTGAGCTCGTCCACCCATCTAAGCAATAAAAAAATAAAAAACACAACTGAGATTGTTTTGATTCTGTTAAAATTTTTTAGTATTAGTGGGATTACCTGAACATAATCTTCAATAGCAGTTCCGATGCTTGCGTAGAGGTGGGGACGACGTCGGAGAGACGAGAGGGCTCGCTGGAGGGCACGGTCGGCATCCTGATTATTTAATGAAAAAACAAACTTTGTATTTGAACAAGGTTGTGTTTATTTTATGATTGAAGGATGACTGGTGGACCGGAGACCTTTCCAGTTTCACCAGGACAGGTGGGCGAGCGAAGGCTCAGCCAGGAGGGGTGGGATTTGCTAACAACGGCCCGAGCGCCTCCGAAGGAGACCTAAAAACTCAAGAGCAGCTGCTTCGCGAATGAATCTACTACCGGATCGGAATCGCGACCCGCTGAGAAGATCCGGCGAGAAACTCAGCGGGCTGATGCATGGGTTAGGTTGCACGTCGACCTCTTTGTCGAGTTCGACGAGTACGGTTACCGAGGTCCCTAAGTCTGCCCCTAGTATTACAGCGGAAGGCGTCATCGGTTATGTGTTGAGCATGTCATAATAGAACTAAAATTATATATATAGACTATATATGCACACGCATACAAACATGTATAGTGTTTTCAGTGTTACACACTATGTGGAAGTTCATCTGTATTGCGAAGACAATTGGAAGCGTCCGAAATACGTTTTCAGATGTATTCATTGTATTAAAAAAATTGTTAAAAAATGCCTTTCTGTATCTTCGTAGTGCTGCGGTCTTATCTTTCTACAAACGAGACTCGAAAGAAGCATTGGTAGTGGAGCCCACTGAGTTTCTCGTTGGATCTTCTTAGTGGGGCGCGTTTCCGATCCGGTGGTAGATTCTACGAAGCACGGTTCTTGCTAGGGTTCGTGTTAGCAACGTCGTCAGGTTTGAGCCCCGTGAGCTCACCTACTAGTTAAGGTTACGCTGAAATAGCATCTCAAGGCTTAGCCTAGGTAAGGAAAAAAAAGGCAGTGGACGGGCTGTTTCCTTAGCGATCACCACTATCGACAAACAGCTACTGCTTTCCTCCGATCGGGCCGTGGACTCTTTTGGCCTTTCAAAACCAAAATCTTTGGACTAGAATGAATGGAAAAGCCCTACCAAATAAAAATGATATCTCTTTAGCGCTCGTATACTATTCCATCATACCTGAAGTCGGTCAGCGGCACTGGCGCGTTCAGCTGAGGCAGCCTCCCTTCCAGCGGCTGCAGCGCGGCGCCACGCGGCCAGCGCTCCACTACGTTCGGCGGCTAGAGCACGCACCAATCGCTGCAGGCATTTCTGGACGCGGTGGGCCTGAACAGAACGCAAAATCTGATTAGACTTGTCAAATTATACAGTTTAACCGTATAGTGGTCCCCCGGTAGTCGAAATTCGACTATAATTAAATGAAATTATAAGTTTGTACACTATTATGATTCTATTGTCAAAGACTATTATATTATGTCTATAAGCATAAATTTCGCCAAGACTACAGTTTAGACAAATATTAATAAAGACATCATCATCAGCCTGTGTCTCTCCACTGCTGGATGTAGGCCTCTCCCATAGTCCGCCACAATGAACGATCCTCCGCCTTCCGCATCCAATCTCTCCCAGCATATCGCCGCAAGTCATCGGTCCAACGGGCAGGGGGACGCCCAACGCTGCGTTTACCGGTACGCGGTCTCCAGTCCAGAACACGTCTGCTCCATCGGCCATCGGTTCTGCGACACGTATGTCCGGCCCATTGCCACTTCAGCTTGCTAACCTTTAGGACTATGTCGGTTACTTTAGTTCTTTGACGAATTTCATCATTTCTGACTCGATCCATCAAAGAAACTCCGAGCATACACCTTTCCATAGCACGCTGAGCGACTTTGAGCTTACGGACCAAACCTACGGTTAATGTCCACGTTTCAGCGCCATATGTCATGACCGGCAGCACACAAGCGTTAAAAACTTTTGTCTTTAAGCATTGCGGGATTGCTGAGTTCAAGATGTGACGGAGTTTTCCATACGCAGCCCAGCCCAACTGTATGCGCCTATCAGCTTCCTTCTCAAAGTTGGCCCTGCCCAGCTGAATAATTTGGCCTAGATAGGTGTATTCAGACACAACTTCGAGTACCGCAGATTCGACTATTACCGGTCCAGGAATGATATGGTCGTTGAACATGACCTTAGTTTTGTCCAGATTCATTCCCAGGCCAACACGTCGTGACGCGGCATTGAGCTCACCTAGCATACAGCTGAGATCCTCCAGCGACTCTGCCATTATAACGATATCGTCCGCAAATCGGAGGTGTGAAAGATACTCGCCATTGACATTGATGCCCAGCTTACTCCAGTCCAGAGTCTTGAAGACATCCTCGAGAGCAGCAGTGAACAGCTTCGGCGATATAACGTCACCCTGTCGCACTCCTCTGTGAAGCTCAATCGGGTTTGTCTGCTGGTTTTGGATCTGGACTGTCATTTTGGCGGCTTTATATAAACTCTTCAACACCTCAACGTACCGATAATCGACTAGGCATCGCTGTAAGGATTCCAGAACAGCCCAAGTTTCGATGGAGTCGAAGGCTTTTTCGTAGTCCACAAACGCGAGACACAGAGGACGATTGTATTCTTCAGTCTTCTGAATAACCTGTCTCAGCGTGTGGATGTGGTCTACCGTACTGTAGCCTTTGCGAAACCCAGCCTGCTCCGGAGGTTGGAACTCGTCAAGTCTAGAGGCCAAGCGGTTTGTAAGGACTCTCGAGAACAGCTTATAAATATGGCTAAGAAGTGAAATAGGCCTGTAGTTCTTGAGCAGAGCACGGTCTCCCTTCTTAAAGAAAAGAATAACAGTACCCTTGCTCCAGGCTTCCGGTGTAGTCGTTTTTTGGATGACGGTGTTGAACGTTGTGCATAATTGGTTGAGAACTGGTGTACCACTTGCTTTCAACAATTCTGTACTAATTCCGTCATCCCCTGTAGCTCTGTTATTTCTAAGCTGTTCCAAAGCAGCCCTTATCTCCTCTATACTGACGTCGGGTATGTCTTCCGTACAGTGGCGGACTAAAGGGGCTCGGTGATCATTCTCTGGGTGGGCAATGGGTTTGGGAGCATGTGAGGCATAGAGACTACGGTAGTAGTTCTCCACTTCAGTGAGGACTTCTGATCTTGAGTTAACAATTCTTCCATCGGCAGTTTTGAGCTTCGTCAGATGGCTTCGGCCTAGTTGTTGCTGCCGTATAAACACTTTGGTGCCTTTGTTTTGTTCTATTTTGGCAATAGAACAAAATAATAAAGACAAACAATAATTAATCTATTCTCAATTTGACCACAGACTATAAACAATAAGAAAAGTTTGACAATAAACAAATAGTACGCATGCGTGTGTGTGTCAAATACATAGTAGGTGTGTAATGTTTTTATTTATTGATTTAATGTATTTTTATGAATAATTTAAAAAAATATTAACATTCTGCACTCCTTCTCTATATTCTCTATATGTGTGTGAAATTTCATACTCCTCTGTCCGCGCAATTTTCATAAAAAGGGGTACAAAGTTTTTGCTTCACGTATTAATATATAGATTTAATCATCATGGCCTAAAGGATAAGACCTCCGGTGCATTCGCGTTGATCGATGCACCTGTGTTCGAATCTCAGGCGGGTACCAATTTTCCTAATCTAATTTCAATTATTTTTTTGTTACTGCTTAAATGGGTGGACGAGCTCACAGCCCACCTGGTGTTAAGTGGTTACTGGAGCCCATAGACAACTACAACGTAAATGCGCCACCCACCTTGTGATATAAGTTCTAACATCTCAGTATAGTTACAACGGCTGCCCCACCCTTCAAACCGAAACGCATTGCTGCTTCACGGCAGAAATAGGCGGGGTGGTGGTACCTACCCGTGCGGACTCACAAGAGGTCCTCCCACCAGTAATTACGCAAATTATAATTTTGCGGGTTTGACTTTTATTACACGATGTGAATATTTGTTATGTACGTATTTCATTAGAAAAATTGGTACCTGCCTGCGGGATTTGAACACCGTTGCATCGCTAGAGACGAATGGACCGGACGTCTTATCCTTTAGGCCACGACGACTTCAAAAGCGGTTCACCCCTAGATATAGTTGAATATACTTACGTTAGGCGGTGTGTCCTTGAGCGAGCGGGTGTAGCAAGCGAGCGCGGTGCGGCGACGCTGGGCGAGGTGAGCGAGCACGCGCTGCTGGTGGAGAGCAGCCAGCCGACGCCGCTCCGATACACCCTCTTCCTCCAGAGACTGTTACACAGAAAAACAATGCAATTTAAAACATACAACAAAACAATGTAATCTAAAACATATAACACAGCAAAACAATGCTATCTAAAACATATAACACAACAAAACAATGCAATCTAAACGATATATCACAGCAAAACAATCCAATCTAAAATGTCGAGTTGTCGAAACTGAATATATATTTTCATCAAAATCTATTTAATCCATACTGTAAGGAATACTGTAGCTTTTTATTGAATGAATGTTGTTATTAAGAGTTTTTTAAATATGTAATTTCAAAGATCAAACAATTATACGTATTTGTAACTTCAATATCCGACAAGGTCATGTTTCTTGTTACGTTTTCGCGAGTTTTTAACAAATGAATAACACCATAATATACATAATAATATCATGTATAATTTAATCTTGTTTTTAATGAGTTGTCTAACAAATCACACATCCTAGCTTTTAAGTAAATCAGTCGTTTAGAAAGATGTGTTCGTTGAAATATTCGATTGCTTTAATTTCAAGAATTTGCACTATTTTTATTTATTACGACAATATTATCGTCAAGATGTCGATTAAAATTAGAATATGACGTCATTATTTACGTAATAACGAGAAAGCAGTCTACCCGGAACCTTGGCGCTTGACACAGCCGAAATATTTGGAAAATTAATAACTGTGAAAATCGTGGCAAGAACGCGGGGCGATTTTTTAAAGCAGTTCTTAACAAGAAAATATTTTGAGTCACATGAGGACTTACTTGAACGTTAGCCTGGAACTTGGCGGTCATCCGCTGGCGGAAGGTTTGGGCGGCGGCGGGGTCCGCGGTCATCATCTGCTGGTAACGGTCTTCCAGTTCCGACCATTCCTTCATCACCTTCGTGATCTAGTACAGGACAAGTCAAAGTAACATATTTAAGCAACTAGCACATAATGATTAGCTTATTTTGACCTAACATAAGTTCAATATATAGTACATTTCTTTTTTTTTTATTGCTTAGATGGGTGGACGAGCTCACAGTCCACCTGGTGTTAAGTGGTTACTAAAGCCCATAGACATCTACAACGTAAATGCGTCACCCACCTTGAGATATAAGTTCTAAGTATATTTACAACGGCTGCCAAACCCTTCAAACCGAAACGCATTACTGCTTCACGGCAGAAATAGGCAGGGCGGTGGTACCTACCCGCGCGGACTCACAAGAGGTCTTACCACCAGCAAATACATACAAAAACTATAACTGTTGTAACTATACTGAGACCTTAGAAATTATATCTCAAGGTGGGCGGCGGCATTTATGTTGTAGTCTACGGGCTCCGGTAACTATTTAACATCAGGTGGGCTGTGAGCTCGTCCATCCAACTAAGCAATAAAAAAATGACCTTGTAATATCGATATTTAATGATATTCGAATTATAAACCACGTTAGAACACAGCACGGCTAGACGCACCTTCTCACGGTGGGTCTCCTCCAAGCGTTGCTGGGCGTCCTTGTAGCTCTGGTGTTCAGTGCGAGGATCAAAGTGAGAGAAGTAAGGGTCAGAGGTAGCAGTAGAAGCCTGATGAAACGAATCAATTTTACTTAGTTATAGTTATTAACAGAATATGTTCTACATAACTAGTTATTATAGTTTCCGAAACCTTTGGTCGTTGTTTAGTTCTGATATTACGACAACATAAGATTGTGTTGTATTTTTTTAATTAAATAGATTTATTAATAATTACATACAATTAAAAAATTTATAATAATTAAACTCCTAAAAATTTCTTCAAAATTCTGAATTATATTCGGGAATCTGGAACATCCTATTGTAAATTTGATAGGAAAGTTGTGAAAAAGTAGTCGTTTATTCCGTGATTTCCCGATGAATTCATAATAGGATGATTGGATCTTCGATTCGATTGGAAAAAAGATCCAATTTAACGGCTAGCAGTGTCTTAGCTATCCATCCAATATATTCTATCCACTAAACTTACTTTCATAGATAGATTATAAAGCTTAACAACTCCTAAGTAATCACTGTTCCTATCAAAGATAAGTAATGCTAAAGACGCTACCCATCGCTAAATTAGAACACAGCTCAACCTGATCCAAAGAAGAAAGACACATATAACGCTGAGACCCAAAAAACTTCAAAATTGTATTCGACATACCGCGGTGGTAGTAGTAGTTGTGGTGGTGGGAGTGGTGGTCGACGGCGAGGACGAGGACTCGGGGTGGGGCCAGGCGCTGTCGTCGCCATCGGTATAGTCATCATCCTCCGCATCATCGTCGCGAGACAGATCAGCATCTTCGTCCTCGTCCATATCTGAAACAACGAGTTATAAAAATTTAAAATAAATTTCCCATAGCCTAATGAGCTTAATCATGATATATATTATACTATTTATTATATATACACTATCAAAGAGTGATAAATAATTATTTTATCAGCCACAATTACCCAGTAGATAATTTTTATAGCTCTAATTGTAGACCTAAAATCTTATGTTTTTCCAATCAAAATAGTGCTTCCGAGTACATATCTCCGATACACAATTAATAACATTAACGCAAATTTTACTATATAATCTTACTTTCCTTTCGTGTATCTTACAATTTGTTTATATGAAATAGAAAATTGTGTACAAATTCCACCATATTAGCTTTTTTTTTACTTTTTCTTCTTCCTGTTTCTTCTCATTACTGAAGGTTGTGCCTTCAAACAACTACGTTTATTGACTTTCTGTTGCTGTGCAACTATAATTATAAAAACAATAATACCTATTACTTGGTCATTTTATATTATACCTTTTTTTTATCTTTGTTAAATCTACTTTTAACCACATTGATGTCTATAACTACCAGAAACTAAAGAAATTATTATGTTCATTGCTATAATCAATCGCTGGTACTGATATGAAAATCTAATGCCGAGATTGGGAGTGTTAACAAAAAAATAGAAGATGGTGACTTACGCAATCTTTAAAGAAGGAGACGATATCCACTAAAAATATAAATTTAACTAAAGCCTATTTTGAGAATGACAATCACAGCACCTGTTTTTGGAACAACGTAGCGCTGTAATCACAATAGCTCACTCAAACCTAATATTCTATTCTCTACTTTATTTGTATTAGTTGCTAAATTGAATTTACCGTCATCGGTATCATCGTCGTCGTCATCGTCGCTCAGGTTGAGGGTGTCATCGTCATCATCATCATCCAGAGCATCGTCGTCGTCGAGCAGGTCGTCGTCACGTTCGTCCATAGCCGCGGAAGCTGCTAACATTTCCTCTCCGCCAGGACTTACGGGTACTCCTACGTCCATGGGTTTGTGCATTTTAACGTTTTCTGTAAATACAAAATATTTGAACATTTAAATTTGCAACTCAATGTTCAGAAACACTGAAATATCATTCTTTCAAAAGCTCTTGTACTTATTTATGCACCGACCGTTTGGTTTTTTTTTTCCTATCTATGCTGATAGCCTTGATAGGCTATTTCAGCTTCACCCTAACGTGTGTAGGTGAGCTCACGGGGCTCAAACCGGAGTGTTGCTAACACTGACCCTAGCAAGAGCAGTACTTCGCAGAATCTACCACCGGATCGGAAATGCGACCCACTGAGAAGATCCGGCAAGAATTCAGTGGGCGAGACCGTTTGGTAATGGGTTATATGTACATCTAAAAAAATAATTTATTATGTGTATGTAACTATATCGGAATATAAATCATATGGTGATTTCATATTGTGTTTAACGGTATATATCTATTTATTGTATGTATCTATTTTCTTTAATAATGTGTTGTTAATAGTAAGTACACCGCAACATACCTGCTGTATCTTTATCTGATATTTATAGTGATTATTTTTAATGTCTAACTGTAGCCGCTTAGATTCTTTTATTGCGTAACTCAGTGAAGAACCTTATGGCTATATCTAAGGACTCTTCACGATCTTTGTAAAAAAAAATTGAAACTATTATTAAATAGACGCATACCTTTGAAATGCTTGGGGCAGCAGACGAATTCGACTCCAGAAAACAGACTGATCCCGCAAGGCAACAGCATAGCGAAAGTCCTGAGTCGAAGTCCGCGTTGGGCACAAGCGCGACCAGCCGTCGCGTTCCACCGGGCGAACTGCCAGCATCGACTCTGGTTGTGGATGTGGTCGAACAGGCAGCTCTCGGGCACCAGCAGAGCGTCCGATTGGAATGGACCTTCTACCAAATACTCGTTGTAGTTACTTAGTACACAAAATTAACAAAGGAGAATTTGCAGATGCAAAAATGATCCCCGTTTAGAAAAAATAGTATAATGCTACAGCTGACTAAACATTAAATCGTAATTTTAATTAACGTTATTTGAGAAAATTAAATCTGTTTTCTTTCTAAAATTATAGACAGACAAAACAACACCGGCGAATCACTGTTTTACATGAAAAAAACCATGGTTTAACCATCGAAGTATATATGAAGCCATTTGTTGTTGAAGCAGATGTTCTCACATGAATAAACGAATAATATTGATGATGATCACAAGTTTTTTTTAACACATTTAATGCCAACCACCCGGCACCGTGAAGGCTTTGGAGACCGAACACACGGAGCCGGGGCTTGTAATTATTTTTCTTTGTATGCAGCAGTATGTACCATTTCCACCGTTGTGTTAATATGATGCGTCCGGACTGCACTGTGAGTCCGGACCCTCGATCCTCCACAGCGCAGTGTGTTCGGCATTAAATGCGTTAAAAGATAAAATATTTCCAGGCACACATACCGAGACAACGGAAAGGCTTCACCCATCTAGTGACCTTGCATTTGGCAGCGTTGGCGGTTCCCAGCTTGCACCAGTTGCTCACTTTCACGTAATGAGATGCTTCCACGATGTTCGTAATGTCATGACTCGGGTATACCTTAAATAGCAAATAATAACAATAGTTTTCTATCAGAAATATAATATTACAAGTCTTTATAAGTAAAGAATATTTGAAAATTAATGTTATTGAAAATTAATTTAAAAGTGGATCAAAATGCCGTCGCTTAAAGTACGTACTACTATAACTGTGACTTTAAATCTGAACATCGTTGTGACATCAGAGAGCGTAATATAACAAACAAGCCAACGGAGCTAGTAACAGAAGAAGCTTGGACCTTGATAGAGGACTGGAAAAAGAAATCTTACAAACATAGTATTGACGTTTCACACAAACCTAAAAATTTAAAATGATAAAACATCACAAAACACCTGCTATCAATTGCCTAGACCAGATACTAAAATTATTTATCTATACTTATACTTATAATATTATAAAGAGGAAAGATTTGTTTGTTTGTTTGTTTGTATTGAATAGGCTCCGAAACTACTGAACCGATTTAAACATTTCTTTCACTGTTGGGAAGCTACGCTATCCCCGGGTGACATAGGCTATATTTATAACATTTAAAAAAAATTAGGGATTCTTACTGATACTCCAATAATGTAACCCAATGTGTAAAAAAATTACCTAAAATTCTTAACATCGCGTGCGCTACTTCCTATGCGAAGCCGGGGTGGGCCGCTAGTATATAATACAAATAACAATGAGAAGACCCGAATTAGACTCACTGTATGGAGAAAAAAAATCAAAATCAAACTTAGATTTTATTACAAGACACTAATTCAGTTTGGATATCAGATAAAACCACTGAATATAAATAAATTACTGATGGTGAAGAAGAAACAATAAAACAATCAATGTTTGGAAGCTTTCAAAGCCAACAAGACGTAAATTACCTTAACGCAAATCTGAAAATAACTTTGGCATTAAAAGTTTCAAACTCATAAAATTCCACTTAAATAGATTCGAAATTAATGTGTCTGGTTGCTACATAAGTTTCGCTCAAGACAAAGGACACTTAAGAAAATAAATTGTCTGCTACATGATACCGATAATAAGATTAGATGGTGCTGCCAATTCGATTCGATAGGGAACAAGACTTTGAAATACAATAGTATGGTAATACAAGGGGATTGAAATTGAGCGTTAGCACTTTATCTTAGATTTTAAAATCGTTTAATCGGAGCTAAGCTTAAGAAACATTATAGACATGTATTAAAAAATATTCTATTACAGGCACAACCCGCGTCCACTGAAACCGCAGTGTTTAAAAGATTGGAATATAATTAAAAGTATTTACGGCTAAAGTTCGCGTTTTTTTATTGTCATTACATTATTTTCAATGATTAGAATATCATACAGTCTATGGTATAGGTCTAAAAATGCCTACGACATACGAAAACAGGAGGTAAAAGATTGGAAATTGTATTATGAATGGAACGACTCTGATATTAAATCGTAGAAGCAATTTAAATCACGAAATAAATGGACGAATGTTGTCTTCGTTTACCTTTGACGTAAACACGAATCAACCAATCAAAGCAAACCAGTAAAATCGTTTTCCGGTAAATTAGAAGAGAACTCTGCGAGATAACGTTGTTATCTGAGAGAATTTTCACGGAATTATCCGGTTACGAACTAGGATCGGAAACTATAACGACATTTTACATATGTGTTGATATTAAAATTGACAAGGACGTAGTCAAAACGTTTTGTATAGATTTCTGTTCCCTTTTGATTAAAACTTAATTTTTTACTGGTAGTAGGACGTATTGTAAACCCACGGTTAAGATCCACATTCCTAGTATGAAGTAGTAGGCAGTTAGTTTTTCAGTTTTATTTGAACGTAAAAATGTCAGCAAGCGACGTCCGCCATGACACTAAACTCTTTTCAAATCCAACCGTCAAAAGCAACGCATCAATTTTATAGTTTTTTTTTATATTAAGTCGTTATTTTGTAATATAAAAAAGATTCAATAAATATTTCATACAAAAAATACAGTCCACGCTCAATTACCACAACGCAACACACGTTCTGATTCATCATCAGCCTATAGCAGTCCACTGCTGGACATAGGCCTCTCCAATTGTTCGCCACTGAGCACGATCCTCAGCTTCTTTCGACGTTCTGATTAGAATATTGGAATACCCGTTATCAGAGGCATTCAGGGGTGATGTGTTTAGACTTAGGAGAACCACCTAGCCCCAGATGGGTCGTCAGCTCAGTAACAGTAAGTTAATGCGAACGAGCAGTAGAGAAGTAATAAAAAAAAATGTTCAAGGGCCATCCCCCATGTTAATAGTAGGTTAAGTAGTGTAATTGTTTAATGTATATTGTGAGTAAAATTATTTCCTTACATTACAAGTTAGATTGGTTTTCGTTATCGTATTGTTTTGTTGTTTATTTGTAAGGATCATTGTGTACAGATTCAGCACATTTGCCTTGCTTAGTCATGCGCACATGGCTTATGTTGCAAATCAGATTTTGTTTTTTTTACTTGTTGTTATTTTGGTGTATCTTTTTATCTTGTAACGTGTTTTGTGTGCCTAATATATCTCTATATATAAAAATGAATTGCTGTTCGTTAGTCTTGCTAAAACTCGAGAACGGCTGAACCGATTTGGCTAATTTTGGTCTTGAATTATTTGTGAAAGTCCAGAGAAGGTTTAAAAGGTAGGTAAATATGAAAATGCTTGGAATTAAATAAAAATAACAATTTCGTTTTCCCTTTGATATGTCCTCCGACGAACGGATTTCTTTTGTTTGTTTTAAGTTTATTTTATACAAAAGTTTAGGTCTTTTATTTGTCGATTGAGGCACTACGAAGTATGCCGGGTCGGCTAGTAAATAAATAAAAAGTAAAACTCAATACCTTTTTGCAGTAGTCGAGGATCTCCATTTTGTCCTTGAGGCAGTTATGCGGTTTCGTGGTCAGATCGGGAGTCCACCGTCCGGCAGCTGACATGTACTGCGGGTGGTACGTGCTTCCTGCCTCGCATAGCACTGCTACTTGAGGATCAGCGCCATTTGTCGCCTGAAACAAATGATTCGATTAGTCTTAATGTGATTGCACGCATCTTACTAAATAAGCACTCGAGAAAATTACTTTTCTACATACTGGTGGTAGGACCTCTTGTGAGTCCGCACGGGTAGGTACCACCACCCCGCCAATTTTTGCCGTGAAGCAGTAATACGTTTCGGTTTGAAGGGTGGGGTAGCAGTTGTAACTATACTGAGACCTTAGATCTTATATCTCAAGGTGGGTGGCGCATTTACATTGTAGATGTCTATGGGCTCCGGTAACCACTTAACACCAGGTGGGCTGTGAGCTCGTCCACCCATCAAAGCAATAAAAAAAATATAATGAGAGAGAGAGCGAGAGTATTCTTTATTGTACACCCAGCAAAAAGTAAACAATGCGAAACATAAAACACAAAAAAAGTACAATTGACGGTCTTATCGCTAATAGCGATCTCTTCCAGACAGCCATCAGGGGGATAATAATCATTTAATTTAATGATATATTTTCGACAAAGAAAACTTCATTAGTCTCACTTTAGTCTCAACTTTTGAAGTCTTTGAGTACATTCTCAGTTTTACAGATGTCATCAATTTCGATAAATATCAAGGTGTTTAGATTTGCGTGGAAATACTCTGACAGTAGATTATTATTACACGAATTTCCTTCCAGTTTCAAAAATTAGAAATTAAGAACATTTACAACGGCACAAGATCCAAACACACAGAAAACAAACCATTAGTATTTAAGAATATAAAATAGATCCATTCGTTCTCATCAAACTCAAAAATATTATATTTATATTTATATTAGCGCAGTGCATCCAAATATCTATGCTAATATTATAAAGAGAAAAGATTTGTTTGTTTGTATTGAATAGGCTCCGAAACTACTGAACCAATTTAAAAAAATCTTTCACTCTTTTGGAAGCTACACTATTCCCGAGTGACAGGCTATAATCTATTTTGAAAAAAATTTGGGATCCTTACTAAAAATCCAATAATGGAACCCAAGGTGTAAAAAAATTACCTAAAATATTCTTTACATCGGGTGCCCTGCGAAAACTATTAACGACTTTGTAGAACATAACTATTACAGTTATGCCGCAATAAGTGTTCTTTTATTTAAAAAAATAAAACAACGTCAAATATCGTTGAAATTTTTGTTAAAGACCCGAGCGGAGCCGGAGCGGGCCGCTTGTGTACAATAAAAATGTATTTTACACAATACACCAGACAATACATTGAATACAAAAGTATCTACTACACAAGAATCCAAATGTGAACAAGGTTCACAGGTGAAATATTATCTCGGTTCGTAGACACAATAGTGCGTCTAGACTATTCCAGGGGATCGTCTAGCCAGCATCGAGATAAACATGTCTGTGATCTGGGAAAAGGTCATTGTCCTTCAAACACATTGATCATTGATATGCGACATCCTTTTGAAAAATAGGATAACCTTTTTTTTCCGATCAGTGATCTTTGACCTATGCATGTTTACAAGTCAATGCTTATATTGTGTGCCAACATAAAACCATTTGGCGGTGAAGTTCCATTGCCCATCTAAAACTAACTAATCCAAAGGTTTTTTAATACCAACTCAAAGAACTCGGTATTAATGGCCGACTTTCGTCAACTGCACACCTACGGGTTTTCAAGTTCTTTGGTCACGTCTCCAAAAAAGAGAAATCGAAGAAAGAGACTGATAGTTCAAGGCTGGGTGGAAGGTAAGAGATCACGCAGCCGATCACCAACCCGCGGACTGACCTAATCCAGAAAGCAACCGAGTCCACCATAGCCCAATGTGCTCGAAATGCTTCGGACCGCCAGATATGGAAGCGCATCGCCTATAAGTCAATTCTCGAAAGCTTGGGTGGCCTAATGAATACTTCTGCATGTACAGCGTCAACGCAATCACAAAGACTCTGACAAGAGTGTCCGACTAAAAAGAAAAATGAAGCAGAAATTATTGTGTTATGTGCTTTTTTTTCCTCCTACCCAAACTGATAGCCTTGAGAGGCTATTTCAGCGTAACCTAAGCGTAAACTAATAGGTGAGCTCACGGGGCTCAAACCTGACGACGTTGCTAACACGAACCCTAGCAAGAGCCGTGCTTCGCAGAATCTACCACCGGATCGGAAACGCGACCCACTGAGAAGATCCGGCGAGAAACTCAGTGTTATATGCAATGGTATAGCATTCTATGAGAGAATAAACATATAATAACAATGTTTCTATTTATTTATTAACGATTAGCTGATGAAAAATCTGCGTTGCATCGTGAGCATCTTCTTTTGCAGTCAATAAAGTCAAGATTTGATGTTACTCTTATTTTTCATTAGAACCCTAAAAAATAATTTATGCAACACTTTTGTTATAGTAACATTTGACTTAGGCGACGTTTAGAGTAATCAATATGAATCATGCGTCAACCCTACTACTGCATGTTTAAAGTTCATTGCACTTTGAGAGGGCAAACCTTCAGCTATATTATTACCCCTTACAAAACTATAAACTTCACTTTCATATTCACGCTTAATGGGAACTTTGTAAACAAAGCGCGCCCTGTTATGGTAACAAATACTATCTATATTTTTCCTACCTATGCTCGTAGCCTCGAGGAGCTATCCTAACTTCACTGGACGTGTAGGAGATCTCACGGGGCTCAGCCTAGCGACTTTGCTAACACTAGCTAGACAAGAGCAAAGCATTTTCTGGTGGTAGGACCTCTTGTGAGTCCGCACGGGTAGGTGCTGCCTATTTCTGCCGTGAAACAGTAATGCGTTTCGGTTTGAAGGGTGAGGCAGCCGTTGTAACCATACTGAGACCTTAGAACTCATATCTCAAGGGGGGTGGCGGCATTTACGTTGTAGATGTCTATGGGCTCCGGTAGCCACTTAATACCAGGTGGACTGTGAGCTCGTCTAATCACCTATGCAATAAAAAAAAAAAAGTGCTTTGTTGAACCTACTACCGGATTGGAATCGCAATCCACTGAAAAGATTCGGCGAAAAAGTCAGTGGACTGAAAACGTCCTATTGTCAAAAGAGTATTACAAATACTCATATAATTACTGGCTATTATTGAATCGTTTCAGCTGGTGCAATTGGAGTAAGATGGATTTAATCCTTCAATATTAATTTTTGTTAGACTCCTTTTCTTATTTTTCACTTCAATATTTAGTCATTAATTAGCATTATGTAGGATGAAAGGCGATTGCATGCAGCAAATTGTGAGATGGATGTGTGGATTAACAAGAATAAATAGAATACGGAATGAATATGTTAGAGGAAGTCTGAAAGTGGCACCTGTGACAGAGAAGCTGAGAGGTGCGCGTTTGGGATGGTATGGACGTGTGTAGAGACGAAATGAAAATGAGGTTGGTAAAAAAATGCTAACTATGAATGTGGAAGGATATAGAGGAAGAGGTAGACCTAAGAAGAAATGGATGGATTGCGTTAAAGACGAATATGGGTAAGAGGGGAGTGAGCGAAGAAATGGTATATGATAGAAGAGTATGAAGGAGAAAACATGTTGCGCCGACCCCAGGTGACTGGGAGAAAGACAGGATAATGATGATGATGATGATAGCATTATGTAGTTAATAAGATGTGCACTAAATAAGCTAGAAATACTTGCCAATACATTAAAGTAAAATAATGATCAAACGAAAAGAAAAAAAAAGAAAAACACCTCCACTTCTGTAAATTCTTATTAATTCTTGTTTCGTTTCTCAAGTAATTACCACATTAATTATCTTTAAAGACGTTTTTGAAATTTTGTTCTTTTAGAAGTTTCATTAAGACCCTTTGATGTCTTGAAGAAATCGTGGTGTAATTAAAACTTGTGTTATAACCAATATTACGATTAATTTGGATTCCGTCTCTAGATCTGAAAGTATAGTCTGAAAATAATCATAGACAATTAAAAAAGAAGCAATAAAATTTTTTATTTTTTTTTATTTGCTTAGATGGGTGGACGAGCTCACGGCCCAGCTAGTGTTAAGTGGTTTCCGGAGCCCATAGACATTTACAATTGCCGCCACCCACCTCGAGATATTGGTTATGAGCTCTTCATGTTTACAATATAACGGCTTCCTCACCCATCAAATCGAAACGTATTACTGATTCAGGGCCGTAATAGGCAGGGTGGTGGTACCTACCCGTGCGGGCCCACAAGTCGTCCTACCAGTAATTACGCAAATTATAATTCTGCAAGCAATGTAGCTGACTGATAACGCTGCGTCATACCACCACACCAACCGAAAAGTATTGCGACGCAACATTAGAAAGAAGTATTATATTTACCTTCATGTTATATTCTTTAATTTTAGAAAGCACTACTGTTTGACAAGATTTATTATTTATTGCCTTAGTCTTTTCATTGAGGATAATTTGAAGATCGGTTATCTATATAAACTTTGTATCCCTTTTTACGAAAATTGTGCGGACGGAGGAGTATGAAATTCCGCACACTTATAGAGAATATAGAGAAGGAGTGCAGAATGTTAATATTTTTTTTAAATTATGCATAAAATACATTAAAAATACATTAAAATACATAAAATACAAATACATAAAATACATAAAATACATTAAAATCAATAAAAAAATATTACACACACTACCATGTATTTGACGCACACACGCATGCATACTATTTATTTATTGTCAAACTTTTGTTCTTGACGTCTGTGGTCAAATTGAGAATAGATTAAATATTGTTTGTCTTTATTAATATTTTTCTATTATTTTCTTGGCGAAATTTTTGATTATAGAAGTATAATAGTCTTTGAAAATAGAATCATAATAGTGTACAAACTTTTAATTACAATTAATTATAGTCGAATTTCGACTACCGAACGACCACTAGTCTTTATAATATTCCTTAAAATCCTAATTATAAAGCTGATTGCAATACGGGACAAAGCTAGTGTAACGTATTTGAAATCTAAGTTTTTTTTTATTGCCCTC
Organism: Bombyx mandarina; assembly: GCF_003987935.1. The sequence goes on along the minus strand of NW_021011476.1, from coordinate 4,506,437 downwards.
GTAGGCAGACGAGCACACGGCCCACCTGATGGTGAGTGGTTACCGTCGCCCATGGACTTCAGCAATGCCAGGGGCAGAGCCAAGCCGCTGCCTACCGAACCTAGCAAAAGTAAACAAAAGTAAGTAAACAAAGAGTTAAATTTGCTTAATCACTTTTATAATTGATGATATATTTTGTGATAAACGTGAAGTTTTCCGTAGAACAAGTATCACTTTACATTTTCAACGGCTGTTCGGAAAACAGTTGGCAGCGGAGTCGGTCGCACTCGGCTTGATAGCCGCTAATTAACGACTTTTAACTAGACTTATTACTACTGCAAAAGTCAGTAAATATTAATGTTAATTAGACGGCGCACGTTCCGACTTAATTTTTCATCAGTCAGCGATTCCGGTCTGGTTGTAGATGCATTCGCGAAGCAGCTGCCCTTTTTTTATTGCTTAGATGGGTGGACGAGCTCACAGCCCACCTGGTTTTAAGTGGTTACTGGAGCCCATAGACATCTACGACGTAAATGCGCCAGCCACCTTGAGATGTAAGTTCTAAGGTCTCAAGTATAGTTACAACGGCTGCCCCACCCTTCAAACCGAAACGCGTTACTGCTTCACGGCAGAAATAAGCAGGGCGGTGGTACCTACCCGTGCGGACTCACAAGAGGTCCTACCACCAGTAAGATTAGGCCTGGTTTGGAAGCTGTTAGCATATCCCACTCCTCCTGGCTGAGCCCGTGCTCGCCCACCTGTCCTGGTGAAATTGGAAAGGACTCCGAGAATGAGTAATCCTTCCTTCCTAAAAAAAAGCAGCGCTTCGAATGGTCACTGGCGACCTGCACTGGCTATTGCTTTGACACTGTTAATACTCAGGGCGATTGCTATAATGCGGTACTGTGAAAGAACAACGAAATTTTATTCTTTATTTTTGATGTCCATTTCTTGAGTAGTGCTTAAATATATAATTAAACTATCATTAAAAAACGAAGTTATAGGCGGATTCAGTCTGAGTATGCACTTGAAACGGGGTTGTATTATTTTTAAAATAAAATTTTCTACAAACAATAACGAATAAGAGCTTCGAATGAAACGAACCAACCCTGAGAGTTTCACCGGTGCTCCGTTATATAACCGAATAAACAAAGTAACAAGAAGGATTTACTAAGAGCATTTTGTTTAATTATGCAAAGGAGGAATGTTACACAGATCTTCATAAGGTACCTCGATTCCCATCCGATTCTACTCCCATTACGGAGACGAGGAAACTTAGGCATTTCAATTACATTTGTTAGTTCAAACACGCATTAGTGAAGCGGCGCCTCGCCGAACTAAGTTACGTCATTAGTGAGTTACTTGACAGGCACAAGATGACAGAAGTTTCAATGCCTAAGAATTTGTGATGCAAATGCATTCGCTTTTACGCTACCCGGTAGGTACGTCGAGCGACATTCCTTCGGCGAATTGTCAAAGTGCCTATCTAAATTTCGAATGTAAATTTTCATTTTTCCGATGTACTTTGACGGTGAAAAGATCTTAACAAGCCTACCCAAAGTTGGCTCGTTAGTAGCAAATGACAAGTGCCGTCTTACGACACAAGTTTCAATACTCAAGAATTTGTTTTGCAAATGAATCTGGCGTTTCTGTATAACTACATAAAAACGGCATTACTTCAATATAGTTTTTCAGTTACACGATGGGTTTTGTATCCATAAATCAAATGGTCCTATTCTGGTACTATGGAATAAGTATAACTATGTAACGCCCACAGACACAGCCCACTGAGTTTCTCGCCGGATCTTTACAGTGGGTCGCGTTTCCGATCCGGTGGTAGATTCTGCGAAGCACTGCTCTTGCTAGGGTCAGTGTTAGCAACACTCCGGTTTGAGCCCCGTGAGCTCACCTACTAGCTAAGGTTACGTTGAAATAGCCTCTCAACACTATCAGCTTAGGTAGAAAAAAAAAACTATGTAAAAAATATGTAAATAATTTTATTCAAACTTAGTGCGCCTGCGCTTAGCTTTTTGTTAACAAAATCCTAAGCTATTCATCCGAATGTAACAAACATAAAATAAAACTAGAATATCTTAACAATGGCAACGGGTAAACCATTTGCCGGTTGTTAAGACAACGAGTCGGGGAGGTGAAAGCTAAGTGCCAACTCTCGTATCGAAACGGAAATTTCAATGGAATTAACTTCGAAACAGTCCGACCGTAAGCCTCAGAAATTCTCCATTTGTTTGTCGAGTAAGAAGGCGAGAGATGTATAGTAATTTTTGTAATTGAAAACAAAAACAAATAAACATTATCGTACGTTCTATAAAATTAATTGGATATTAGCAATGTGCATACTTCTAATTTAAATCTTTTATATCTTATACACTTATTTTAGTCGCTCGTGGCCTAATGGATAAGACGTCCGGTGCATTCGTGTTGAGCGATGCACCGGTGTTCGAATCTCAGGCGGGTACCAATTTTTCTAATGAAATACGTACTCAAGAAATGTTCACGATTGATTTCCACGGTGAAGGAATAACATCGTGTAATACGGGTACCACCGGGTGGGTACCACCACCCTGCTTATTTCTGCCGTGAAGCAGTAATGCGTTTCGGTTTGAAGGGTGGGGCAGCCGTTGTAACTATACTTGAGACCTTAGAACTTATATCTCAAGGTGGGTGGCGCATTTACGTTGTAGATGTCTATGGGCTCCAGTAACCACTTAACACCAGGTGGGCTGTGAGCTCGTCCAAACACATAAGCAATAAAAAAAAACACATTAAAATCTAAGAGATTTTCTACAGACAATAAACATATTTTGCTCGCTTAATGAAAATTATAATGCATGCGTTTTACAACTAAAAAAATCTATATTATTAAAATATTCAGACAGAACATGCTATTTTATTAAATTACCAAATCTCTCTAAAACAAGATCAGAAGGATATTATTAATTCCTTTCCCAAAAACGATAACAACATTTTCAAGTCGTAAATGAGTGCTAAGTGATAAAATGTAAGTGATTAAGTCTTGACATTTATGAAGGTTGTTAAGTAAGAAAATTATTAATAACAAGGTTTAATAGGCACTTTCGATGAAGCTTTTAGCGTTACTCCGGATTTGTTGTTGTAATATTAATTTATTACTTACAATAAATCTGATAAATATTATGAATAAATATAATACACGATTAGCCACATATACAGATTTTTAAGGCTTTGCATAGTAATTTCCAATGTTAATAATTAATATATCATAATTATAAATTGTCAACGTTCTGAATGATTAATTAACTTTTTTTTAAGGGATTTTATGACCTGGTAACCAAGACCTTTAAGTCATGTCTTATTTTAATTTATATTCTTATTTTTATGAAAAATGATAATATGGAGTGAAATGAAATGAAGATGATTGATTTGAGACATTAATCAGCTGGGATGAAATAAAATGAAATAAGATGATATGGGATGAAATATAATCTCAGTAAAATGGTGGTCATTTACTGAGATTTTTTCAGTGAACTTTTTGGAGGATCCCGAGAAGCTACGTCCAGCGGCTTTGTTTCATTTTCCTACATTTGTGCACTTTCACAGTTAATAAACCACCGTTATTACACATTTAATCCTGAAGAAACACTAAATAGACAAAATAAAACAAATCGCACAACTTCACTCCTCGCGCTCCCGCCAAAAAGTCGTTAATTAACATTAGTTCTCTGATAACAAAGTGCTTTAACGATGTGTCATCATTGGCGTCCTGTTGACAGAACCAAAAAAAACGTTTCTAATTAAAATCACTAATTGATAAAAAAAGAATAAATCAAAACTTTCACTTCCAATTATAAAGTTTTGGAAACGCCAGCGATACGTGAGCTTCTCATTCCGCAGAACTTTGATTATGGCGCAGGGACCCAGCAAAGTTTATATCAAGGTACTACTGCTTTAAGGGCTAAAACTAATTTAATTGGCGCTACGATGCCTCGGCAACGAAAATTCCAGAAACTAATTCACCTACAAAGACATCTAGAGCCCGTTTTGTATGTAAGAACACTATTATTTTCTGGATTCTTTTTCCACGTTTTTCATATTGAATGAGTTTGATATTTCGACTGCTGCAAGCGCTATATTCCCGGGACCCGGATATACTGAGGACTACGCATAGAATTTTAAGAGCAGATAAATTAGTTTACCCTCTTTCTAGTACGTTTTTAGGTGTTACCACGAAAATTTAATGGCTCGCCTCAAAACTATACATAGCTGAATGTATGTTTCTAATTTATCTAATTTACGATAAGCAGCAGAATTTTGCTGCTTTTGAGTAGTGTGTAAATATGGTCCCACCATTTTCAGTTTAATGTCGATTTTGGACCAACGGAACATAGTACAAGTGTACCATCTAAATCTAATTTAAGCCACAACAGGGTTTTAAACATTGCTTCCATATAGACTCTGAGGTGTTATCGCGCTATGAGATGTCTTTCTTTTTTATAGCTTTTAACTTGGTGTTAAACGGTTACCGAAGCCGATAGATGTGAAGAAGATAAATGCCGCCACCCACCTTGAGATATGAGTTCAAGTCTTATTTTTATAGTAAAATGACTACCTCACTCTCCAAACTAGACAGCATTACCACTACACCGCATTAACAGGCGGATAGTGGTGGTACCTATCCGTACTCCAAATCCGTATCCGTAATTCAAAAAGAATGTTAAATTGAAATGAAAGCATGAAAGCATGATCAAGAACCATGAAAATATACTAATCACTGTAACGATTGGTGAATTAGGTAACCAATTTACTATTTTACTAATTAGTGGAGCCATCTATTTGAACATTTACAAAAGCGAAGCAAATATTTCAAATCTGAACACTATTGTGCTATTTTATATTCCGCACTAAGCAAATTTGTCCAACACCAATAATAATGCAAGAAATTTTAGACATTAACAAAAACTCATCGCATTAGTCAATAATAGTACTTAACAAAGACGAGTCTTATTCACTTATTCCTATGTATTTCGTATATTGTTTGTAATAACTGAAGCTCTTCATTTCCCGATGGTATAAATCGCTCATTGTCACATAGGCCGGTAGCTCGTTTACTTATCTGCCCCCCCCCATAACGAGTTCAATCAACAAAGGCTTCACTTTCATTTAACCAAAAACTACAGCCCCTTTATTCGTAAAGTCTAAAAGATTCCCGTAGACATGATTAATGTTGAACGGAGTGAGTTGACGTCAGACCATTTGTCTCCCTCCATGAACACGGAAAGAGGCTAAAAAGTCCTCCGTATTTACATATTACAGCTTAGAGGGTGTTAGTTGCCGGCGGCCATGTTGGCCTCCCGAAGTTTTTGGAGTGATCGATCTGCTAATGTTCTCGGTTACATTTCTGTAAAATTTAAAGGAATTTATTCCAGGGTACTGAAAGTATCTTACAAAAACTTAATGTAAATTAAATCCTTTTAGTTTATTATATTGTTATTAAAACGTAAAACAGTATTCCATAATGAAATATGTGACAAAAAATATATTTCTATATTTAATTTTCTCGAGTGAGAAAAAATTCGCCATTTATACAGCCGAATTTGTTCATTGTCTGTGCCAAGCACTCTAATTTAGTTTAGATCATAGTGAATTTCATAAGTCACTGTCACTTTGACATTGACATCAAAAGTGACCAGCACTGGTATTTCATTCTACCTAATAAATTACCCGGATTACATTTTTTTGGATGACAGTAATCGTACAATTTGAAATGACGTTATCTCAGCTTGTGATTTTTAACTCGATTGAAATCTAAAATCATTTTTAATTCGAAATTCCTTCTAAACAAATTTGAACTCTAAAAATAATTTTTCATACACCTAAGTGTATCAGTACTTGCGGCTCGAGTGATTTAATAACAAGTGCCTCCCAATATCCTTTGCTCACAATAATAATATTAATTAAAAAAAAGAAAATAAAAATCGTCTTAATCCAATAAACCGAAGACGCTTAAACCGTAAAAATAGTTCTTATTCCTCGACTTAACGATCCCGAGAGGTCCGTTATTGATTTTCCATCGGGGAACGTGTTTTTGTCACACGAAACTTTCGGCACTCGTATAACAAAGTTCAAACATGTTCCGAGACTAACTTTGCTATAACCAATAATGCGCGGAAAGGTTCGCTTAAACAGTTAAACAAATATAACCTTTAAAGGGAAGCCTTTAAGTTTCAAGTCGCCCTTGATCGATTGCCGTGCTGGGCCGTTTCCAGTGTGGTAGTGACATTGGCTAATCTAATAGGTTTGAGAGTATGCTTATTATGGTAAGGCGTATTTCTGCCGCGAAACAATCAGTCATGAGAACACTGATCACTCAATATAGGTGGTGGCATACGTTGTCTAATCTATGAGCTTCAATACAACCAGATTAGGAACGAACTCGCCTGCCCATCTAAAAAAATCAGAACATCAGAACAAAACGTTGTCAATTTATATACATATAAACATTAGAGTCGTTATTGTTTTTTTTTATTTTGGTGGGCAAAAAAACCGACGCACACCCATTGCTTTTAAAATTTCAAAATCCACTGACACCCTGCCAACATGTGCGCCTCACTGGCAACCCCGAAATAAATCGCCGAATACGCTTTTTTGTTATTTTAATCACGTCTCGAGCGCTCGCGTATCTTTTCTTCAAATTAATTGGATTTCATGGGATCGTTCGCAATTTCTCCTATCTCTTGTTTTCAAAAGTCACCCCGAATATATTAAATCATAAATTAAGTTGCCATAAAATGGGATATCTCGCTTGTTATCCTTTAAATCGAACGACAATTGAATTTGAAATTCGGCCCGCTAATAGCTCTTATCCCTGTTTATGGATCGATGCTTTTCGATAAATTTATAATGGAAATGCTTACTGTAACAACGTAAGAGGAAATTATATTTTTATTATATTTCATTTTATATTTTTATTTTTTATTTCCATTTCAGTGATAAAATAGAATAATACTTTTCACAAAACAAAAAAGTAATTCTTTATCTGTGCTCAATCAAACGAACCGCGTCTTCAAAAACGTTACACATTGAAAGGGGATTATTATGGAGAGCTACAAGATTCGAATTCGTCAACAGGTTCGCAATCATTATGATCACTAAATAACATTAATTTTGCACCGGCAGCATTGAAACAAGGCGTTTAATTTTACAAAACATTTAAATAATCCGATTGCGAATTCGAGCTACGAATTGTCGCGGAAATTCAGTAAATTTCGTTGTAATTAATCATGTCTGTATAGTCTGTTATTAATAGGGATGCTACTTTGTCGATATCTCGATAAGATGGACGCCGTATTTAGGCGATTGAGATCGAGTGGCTCTTAAGAGCTGTGATTTTGTTGTAAAGTTTCGAATATTTTATTAAAATGAACTCGTCACGGCTTCAAGCCTTTGATGTGCTGGTCAAGCGATGCGATCCTGCAAGCAAGCCCAAGCGACGGGTTCGACGAGAACGATGACCTGTGCTTGAGCTACCTAAAAGCACCGTTAGTGGATCGGGAGGATCCGAAATGACGTGTTTGGGGTGACGTCGACTGCTTTCCATTCTGTCCGCAGGATCAGGAATTTAATTACCGGCGGCCACGATGAGAGGGTTCTCATGTCGTGCCGCTTTATCGAAGTGGCGATGCCATTCACGTTATGATACTAATGAGCTCCAGTAATCTCTTAACCATGAGGTCATATTTCCGTATAACTACTTACTTTGTTACCACCACACACAATAGGAGCTCTTGCTCGATTGAAGTACACTGACGAAAACGTTTGGACACGTAAGCTACTCCTATCTCCCTGCGCTGGGCATAATTCAAATTGTCATTGCATTGTTATAAATGTACCCAGTCTACGCCACTTATTAAATAAAAAACTCAATTCATTAATCCGGTCCATAATTCACGAGATATACGCTTTGTTTCAACCGTACCTTGTTACAAATGTACCCACTCTACTCTAGTTATTAAAAAAAAAACTCAATTCTAGTAGTATCGCAGAAAGACCAAAATATTTATCGATAATTTCAAAGTTTATGTTCTTCGATATCTTCTACGGGGCTACCCTAGTTCGGCACGGTATTTGTGCGTAGCTCGAAGCGTATTGATTTTAGGTGCGCGCGCACTCAACCCAGCCCGGGGTGGGCGGCGAAAAGGAACAAGGGCGGACGCCAATACGAATTCAACCATTTTATAGGGCCACAAACCCTTAGGTAAGCGTCGAGAGTGGATAAAATTGAAGAATTAAGTCGTTTTTTTTAAATTTCGACTGGTAATAATTGAAGACATGAATGGACGAAGGGTATATGATATAATTTTGAGACAACGGGCAACAAACTTTTGTTACTTATATTTTTTCATAACAACCAATTTCTAAAAATAGCCTTTAAGCCCGGAGCTTTAAGTTCTAATATGGTTTATAGGCACATAGCACCTTCATTCAATGTAAAAACTCAATAACCTTAAAAATTGTACTTAATCCCTTCATCCACTCACATCTTCAATTCCATTTAATTTTGAGATTTTTTTTGTTAGCGCTTCCTAAAATTCTAATGCGTAATTCTAATAGGTCCTTTGACACCATTTTATAATTAGGTTTATATTGTTATTAATTCGTTAAACGTTAAACGTCGAAGTGTCAATGTATTCCAATTCGTTGGAACGCTTTTAAGTAACAATTAAATTGGAATTACAATCTCGAGGCATTATGCTATCACCGAAGGTGCAGGCGAGCTCACGGGGCTCAGGTTGGGGGATTTCGCTAACATCTGCCCTAGCAAGAGCCTGATCATAGACATCAGGATTAAAACAAATATATTTTTGTACAATTTTTAAATTACATTAATCTATTGTAGTGTTTGAATTCGATCTAGGCAGCTTCTCTTTGTAATGATTATTATATATTATCGTGAAATAATTTCCTCAAAATTTGTTATATTTGTTATGTATTGGTATACCAATTAATTCGTTTAGAGTCGATTAAACTCTATTTACTTCAATTCAATTAATTTCTTGACATTGTCATGTTAGATTACATCGTCCAACCAATATTGACTTGACAAATTGAAACGCAATTAATTTGGCCTATGCTGTATGTGTGTGTACATATAAATTTTAACTTAGTATCAATATCGCTTAGCTTTATTTTAGCATTCCATTTATTTAGTGTTGTATTATTTATATTGGTTTAGTATACATATTATGTTTTTATTAAATTTGATATCTAAATATAAATAGGCAAAACTCACAAAAACAATAATGACAAAACTCACTTACTGTGACACAAACTGTGTTCTCGTTTTGTTAACTAATTATCTTTTTCTTTTGTTTAGAATCTCTAAGAGAGGTTTTGGTGTTTATCAATTTAAAAAAAAAAAGGTAACTTATTTTCGTTGGTGTTTCTAGTTTTGGAGCCTAGCCTTTGGAGTGTATATACACTAAACGTACTGATGTATTTCTTGAAACATAAAAGAAATAGGCTTTGTAGTATCAATCCGAGCAAGCCCATAAGGCTCAGAACTAATTGGAAAAAAAACGTAAAGGTAATTTAATCGTACCGTCGCGTTATCTTCTGGTGGTAGGACCTATTCTGAGTCCGCACGGGTAGGTACCACCACCCTGCCTATATCTGCCGTGAAGCAGTAATGCGTTTCGGTTTGAAGGGTGCAGATCTCAAGGTTTTTTTTTTTTTTATGATTGAAAGATTACTGGTGGCCCGGAGGCCTTTCCAGTTTCACCAGGACACGTGGGCGAGCAAAGGCTCAGCCAGGAGAGGTGGGATTTGCTAACAGCTACCCGAGCGCCTCCGAAGCCTCTAACAGCTCAAGAGTAGCTGCTTCGCGAATGAATCTACTACCGGATCGGAATCGCGACCTGCTGAGAAGATCCGGCGAGAAACTCAGCGAGCTGATTCATGGGTTAGGTTGCACGGCGAACTCTTTGTCGAGTTCGACGAGTACGGTTACCGAGGTCCCTAAGCCTGCTCCTAGTGTTAGAGCTGAAGGCGTCTAATGCAAAGGTTATTGGATCTGATGGATCCGTAAGGACGTGAGATCTCAAGGTGGGTGGCGGCATTTACGTTGTAGATGTCTATGGGCTCCAGGAACCGATTAACACCAGGTGGGCTGTGAGCTCGTCCACCCATCTAGGCAATAAAGAAAAACATTAGATTGCTCGCTTAAATTACTGGGTATCGTGGTAGATCGGCCGCTGCAACGTAATGGACGTTTAAGGCCATAAATTGAGGTTTTACACTAAAAGCATCGGCGATGCTTCACGACTTCATCGAGTTAGTCACTGATACATATGCTCATAATCACGAGCTATGTTCGGTACTATTTCTCGACATATTACGGAAAATTGGTATACCAATACCAATTAATACCAATACCATATATACCAATACCAATTAATTGGTATACCATACGCAGACCATGAATTACACTGCTTTTGTCTTCAATGGTTGCATACTTAGTTATCTTTGTTTTTTTTTACATTACGAAAAAAACAACGGTGTTACCTACATGGTTAGGAGGATAAAGACAACAGCCAAATCAAATTAAATACCGGACATGTTATACCAACCTATCTAGTACAATAAAGGGTAAGAAAGGTTTTTTTTTTTTCAATTATATAGAATCATAAAATATGAGAAATTCAAGCCCATCTAAATCAGATGTTTTAATTAAAAACCTTTCACCGTTTCAATATTTCCTACTCAATTCCATTAAACGTTGGCATATTCCATACAATATTATAATGTTAGCAAAAACATCAGAACATCCCGAACAGTCCCCAAATTTAAATAAAGCTGCCCCAATTTTTTTTGTAGAAACACTCTCGATTGCCAAATATTCACGTTTTTGCTGTCGCGTTGTCTGAAAATATTTCGAACACAATTTCACGGTTAGGATTTTGTTTCGAAAGTACGCAAATCGTCTTTTCGCATTAAAACTGTACAATTTCCTAAAATATTCGAAATTGAGTGAATATGCGGAATCATTTGGTATCACCAGTATTTTTTCTCATAAATACTGTTAAAAGAGCATAGATTAGATTTAGTTTTTTTTTTCTTTTTTTTTACCTCTGTTTTGACTACTATTAACAAAATTAATACATAATTTTATCTTACTTTAAAAGACAGATAATGTAAATGGTACAAAATAAAAAATAAATGTTGCAAAGATGATTAATATTAAAAATATCACATGTTTAACCTTTAAAACACTCTCCTGTAAAATTAGTAAGTTTTGAGATTATACAGTTTTAATGCGAGAAGACGAAATGTTTTATATAAGGATTCCACGGATCCAAATATTTCATATAATGATGTCACAATACAATATGTGTTACGTAAAATGCGTATTATTTTCTTTGGGCTCTGCACGTAATTAAAGGCTAGAAGATGGTCACAGTTTGTTCCTGAATGATTGGCAAAGGATCGGTCCAACTAATACCTTCAAGGGCTGATTGTCCGAGATTTCGACAGTTGGGATCTTTTTGTCATACCTCGAAGTCTTCGTTGAATATCAATTACGGATTCAATTTTATAAAGAAAAACCTCTTTAGTTTTAAAAATATTTTTTTAGACAAGTTCATTCACCTGTCTGTCATTCGACGAAGAAAATAATTCCATCTTACATAATACAATAATATTGTTTAAAATATTAATTCTTACTTCGAGATATTAAAGGTCTTAAATTTTGTTTTCGTATTTATATTACAGGTCATATGAATATTTTGTTAGATGAATTTATTATAGTTTTAATTTTATATTGTCAATATATTGTATTGTAATTAAAGGTGCTTTTTATTTGAATTTAGCATCAACAAACCGATGTTTTAATTCAACTTCACTTATGTTTATCCCATTCAAATAGCTGAAGAAGTTTCTTTGTTATAATATTTTTCTAAATTATAAACTTGAAATGGCTCTTCTGTAAAGTTGCAAAAATGTCACTAAAACAAATAAATAGCCTTTCACCCGTCGATATACGAGATTTGACACATTTTGATTTCGATGTAAAATTCGAAATGCGATGTCATTAGGTCGGATAAAGTTAATTAAGTTCGTGTTGCACAGGAAGCGACTTGTAATTAAAGGTGCTTTTTATTTGAATTTAGCATCAACAAACCGATGTTTTAATTCAACTTCATTTATTTTTATCCCATTCAAATAGTTGAAGAAGTTTTTTTGTAATAATATTTTTCTAAATTATAAACTTGAAATGGCTCTCCTGTAAAGTTGCAAAAATGTCACTTATACAAATAGCCTTTTACCAGTCGATATACGAGATTTGACACATTTTAATTTCGATGTAAAATTCGAAATGCGATGTCATTAGGTCGGATAAATTTAATTAAGTTCGTATTGCACAGGAAGCGACTTGTAATTAAAGGTGCTATTTATTTGAATTTAGCATCAACAAACCGATGTTTTTAATTCAAATTCACTTATGTTTATTCCATTCAAATAGAAGTTTTTTTGTTATGATGCCTTTTCTAAATTTATAAACTTGAAATGGCTCTCCTGTAAAGTTGCAAAAATGTCACTTATACAAATAGCCTTTTACCAGTCGATATACGAGATTTGACACATTTTAATTTCGATGTAAAATTCGAAATGCGATGTCATTAGGTCGGATAAATTTAATTAAGTTCGTGTTGCACAGGAAGCGACTTGTAATTAAAGGTGCTTTTTATTTGAATTTAGCATCAACAAACCGATGTTTTTAATTGAACTTCACTTATGTTTATCCCATTCAAATAGCTGAAGAAGTTTTTTTGTTATAATATTTTTCTAAATTATAAACTTGAAATGGCTCTTCTGTAAAGTTGAAAAAATGTCACTAAAACAAATAAATAGCCTTTCACCCGTCGATATACGAGATTTGACACATTTTAATTTCGATGTAAAATTCTTAATGCGATGTCATTAGGTCGGATAAATTTAATTAAGCTCGTGTTGCACAGGAAGCGACGACCCTGGAGCTTCCAATACGAATAGTTTCAGGCGGCGAGCTGATGATATATTCCGGTTCGTGATTAAATAAAGTACGTTAATTACTTTCACGCGACCGAGTTTCCGATAATTATCGGTAACGTGCAAACGTATCATTAATTAATTTTCGATTACGGAAAAATAAAATATCGAAGCGTGTTTATATAGAATGGAAGGGCTGTGTGAAATAATCTTGGCTTCAAAATTTTCTTGTGGTTTTCTGAATATGGATTAGCGATATTATATTAGGATAGGATAGATATCCTTACTGGTGGTAAGACTTGTTGTGAGTCCGCACGGTATCACCATCCTGCCTATTTCTGCCATGAAGCAGTAATGCATTTCGGTTTGAAGGGTGGGGTAGCCGTTGTAGCTATACTGAGACCTCGAACTTATATCTCAAGCTGGATGGCGCATTTACGTTGTAGATATCTATGGGCTCCAGTAACCACTTAACACCAGGTGGGCTGTGAGCTCGTCCACCCACCTAATAAAAATAAAAACAATCGCCGACTAATGTGAGATGAAATCGCACGTGACACAATTTCTTTATTTCTATATCACATTACATTTATCTATCTGCTCGATACAATACTCGTATTTTTTATTAAATACTACATCTTTAACTTTTTTGGAATGTACAATGCTACTTCAAAAATAATTAATTATCAATTATTTCAATTCAAAGACAAGTATGTTTCTAAGTTATATATTTGTACATTTGGATAAATGAAAATCGAAGCAACACCCTCAGCTATCACAGCAGCGATATTCCATTACACATCTGTCAGATGCAACCATTTTTCCCGTCGCTAACCCGCCGATGTCGGGGAGTATGCAATCAGTGGCGCTTCGACTCGAGTATTATTGCAGCTTTCAATCAACCGGGTTATACTCCTGCGAGGCACTGGTTAGGGTACCGCGCACACAGAAAATATTCCAATCGTATGTGTTTTGAACATTCCGTTTTTTCCGTTTTGGAACGAAATTATTTATGGAACGATGCGAAGGGGTATCCTAACCGGGAAAAAACGTCCGTAACGTAAGATTTTTTTCTATTTAGTTTGTTATCAACAGATGTCGCTGCACGTAAACTTAACAATTCCAGAATCGCGGTGACGAGATGTTACACAGTTGATAGAGGTTCGCGTATTTCTCTTGCTTAATCATACTTACCTGGCGTAGAGGTTACTGTGAACATGCAGGCGGTTCCCCAGGACGAGGCTGCTCCATTGCACTGCGGAGTGGTTGTGAGTTGCGATTACTTTAATTTTTATCAATAAAAATTTAATAAAAAAATGTATACCCCAATAATTATTTTCTCTATACCTCGAATAGAACTTAAAATTAATATTTTATAATAAGGGACTTCGTTCCTATCCGGTGTCCCACGACACCACACATTTTTTTATTATTATTTTAATATGAATTTTGAACGGTTGTTGGTTACTTGAATTGTTAGCCAGACGTAGTTGTTCCGTTAATCGTTATTAGTTATTTCGAAATAAAACAGGAGAGCCAATAAGTAGCACGATTTAAGAACAAAAAGCGTTTCGGTAAAAATTTCATGTCTAAGTTTTTTACGTTAAAACTTTGGCAGTAAAAATTGTTTTTAAAACTATTCCTCGGGCAGCGGGTACGTCGCTCCGAGTTCTTCACGAGATAGTTTTTGGTACACAGGAGAACGTCGTACGTATATCGTGTGGATAGGTTCTACAGACATGATGGAGTTTTAAAGTGTAGCTCACGAGTGAGCGCGCCCGGAAATTGGAGGATCGTTTTTCTCGTGTTTTGCGCTTGTGCAAATCGAAATGCCGTCCACTAATTGCTCGCAATCTATTGCTTTTTAATGTGCCCATCGAGATTTTTATTTTAGCTTTCTTTTTTCCAGCGTCACGATGACGCACCCTTGCTTTCTTTGTGGGTTTAATGTTTATTTTTCGATTTAAATATTTTACACAATATTGGTGTGTGGACTGTTCCGACTTCTTTTAATTTTTTTATTGCTTAGATGGCTGGATGAGCCCACCTGGTGTTAGGTGGTTACTGGAGCCCATAGACATCATAGACATAAGGTCTCAAGTATAGTTACAACGGTTGCCCCACCCTTCAAACCGAAACGAATTATTGCTTCACCGCAGAAATAGACAGGGTGGTGGTACCCACCCGCGCGGACTCACAAGAGGTCCTACCACCAGTAAAACTTCACCACTACCACTTTCATCGTAACTGGATGAATACTTTAGGAACGCTTACAGGACAAACACGTAATACATTTTTCTTTAAAAAGTCGAATATGTAAAAATACAATTTCTATATTAAACAAACAGGCATAAGCTGGGTTTTTCCAGTATTTTATAGGTACCCGGAATCAAACTCAGACACTGCGGTGCAGTAATCCAGTTCGCGAACTACTAGTCCAACGAGGAGTTTGATTATTATAGCCACAATAATAATGTAAGATATTTTGTCTGTTTGTGCGCGCTAATCTTTACAATGGCTGGACCGATTACATTTTAGTAATAATCTCGCATTGGGCGAGCGTTTAAGAGGTCGTTTCATTCGAACCAATAATAAAATATATTTTTTTGTTAATTACAAATTTTAGACACAAAAATGATTTAATTTAACGTAAGCGTGACTAGAGATAATCCCACAAGATCGATCTTTCCCTGAAATGAATAATAGAAAAGTTTGATGAGAAAACAGCCTGGCATTACGTCGTTTGTGGTCTCATCTCGCTCAGCAGAAGGAAAACGAAGCTCATTACCGCAGTAGGCGAGCCGTGGAACTTCCCAGTAGAAGCGTTAAGTAAACTGTGGTTTTTGATATTGCGTAGCGCTGTTTGACGTAGCAACGCTCTATGATATAAAAGTATCTACGAAAAAAACCGGACGGTTCTTACTGCTTTAGCTTTGTAGAAGCGGCTGAACACCATAATTTGGTAGTGGTAAGACGACTTGTGGGTAGGTACCGCCACCCTGCCTATTTCTGTCGTGAAGCAGTAATGCGTTTCGGTTTGAAGGGTGGGGTAGCCGTTGTAACTATACTGAGACCTTAGAACTTATATCTGAATGTGGGTGGCGCATTTACGTTGTAGATGTCTGTGAGCTCCAGTAACCATTTAACATCAGATGAGCCGTGAGCTCGTCCATCCACCTAAGCAATAAAAATTAATAAGGTCCTTTGTGTTCAAAATAAACGATCAGTTAAATTAACGGATCAGTCAAGGACCTTATGTTGTTCTGTGTCTGTGTTTAAATATGTATAAGGATTATTTTAAAGATATTTTGTGTGGTTTATGATTTAAATTCTAAGACGTACCTTGCTCTTTCACTTCGTTTCATTTTGTTATTTTAAAAGTAACACGATGTATTTTTAGGGATATAAAATTGCTTGTTTCACTATTTGGTCCACACATACTGGTACCGATTGGTTGTATTGGATAGGTCCTAAAGCATAAATAGGAATGTGTTTACTGGCTCACTATAGCAGGCATTGTCCGTATCATTTACTATGATGAAAGATGTTCTATATTGCAAATTACAAATTAGCATATTAACCCAATTCACTTAATCATTTCTATCGAGTAACAAGCATCCGAACCTACAAACCAATTTATAATATTAGTATAGATTAATATTTTAAGTGATTGATATGATATTTTATGTCTTTCAAAATTGCTATTCCGGAATTTATCGATCAATCAATGCGAAGTTTCATGACTTGTGTATATAGAACAGCTTGTCTTATAAAACATCAGTAATAGTGACTTTTTGGCGGCAACGCGAGGAGTGAAATTGTGTGATTTGTTTTATTTTGTGTATTTAGTGTCTCTTCAGGTTTAAATGTGTAATAACGGTGGTTTATTTACTGTTTAATATCTGTGAAAGTGCACAAATGTGGGAAAATGAAACAAAGCCGCTGGACGTAACTTTTCGGGATTCTCCAAAAAGTCCACTGAAAAAATCTCAGTAATTTACCACCATTTTACTGAGATTATATTTCATCCCATATCATCTCATTTCATTTCACTTCATATTATCATTTTTGATAAAAATAAGAATATATGTAAATTAAAATAAGTCATGACTTAAAGGTATTAGTTACCAGGTCCTAAAATCCTTTAAAAAAAAAAGTAGTAATAGTATAGGCTAAGTCAGTACCAATGATTCATTCGTCTAGACGTTATCGACTGCCACCCTCGGGGGTGCACGCAGGATTCAGTTTAATGGCCTATGGGTAATTACTGTGACTCAGTGTGGGGTGCGTTTGTGACGAGGTTGTTGTCCGCATACAAATTGCATTGTGTTGTGGGTAACAACACGAACAAATAAATTCACGTCTTTTGATGTCTATTAAGCGATTATAGATGAATTTTTCGACGGTTAATCATTAGACATACGGAAATGAAATTACACGAATTTAGTGAATATTAATATACTGAAATATTATATCATGGACGGAGCGCCGAACAAATGTGTCAATTCTCGAGGAGCTAAACGTCAAGACCCCTCTATCTACAATCTGTACGCAGCGTCTCCTCAAGTACTTCGGACACGTGGCCCGACAAAATCCTGAGAACTTGGAAAAATTAATAGTTGTAGGTCACGTGGAAGGAAAGAGAAGTCGAGGAAGATTGCCAACCAGGTGGATGGACATTGTCAAGGAGGCCACAAACACCAGCGTCCCGGGCGCCATTTAGCAGGCCGAATGCAGGCAACATTGGAGGAAGCTGGTGCAAAAACTGGATCAAGGTGGTCACGACCCTTAGTAATGAGGAAACGACAAAGAAGAAGAAGAAGAATACTGAAATAATAAACTTACTGGTGGCAGGACCTCTTGTGAGTTCGCACGGGTAGGTACCACCACCCCGCCTATTTCTGCCGTGAAGCAGTAATGCGTTTCGATTTGAAGGGTGGGGCAGCCGTTGTAACTATATTGAGACCTTAGAACTTATATCTCAAGGTGGGTGGCGCATTTACGTTGGGCTCCAGTAACCGCTTAAAACCAGGTGGGCCGTGAGCTCGCCCACCCATCTAAGCAATAAAAAAAAACGGTCATTCGGCTCTAAATTAGGATTCCCTGCTATGTGTACCAGAGACTGATAAAAATACTTAATATACGTTTAAATAAATACATATCGACGCTCGAAAGGCAAACGTGACTAAGCGGCAATGCGTGAACTTTACAGTAGACCGTAATTTAAAGTTGAAATAACCTGAAAAAAATTATATTTTAACGAATCTAACTGTAGGATTGAAATGATTTTAATAGACCTAGAAATATATATTTTTTGCGCATCGAATATGCTTATTGCCGATCATTTATGTACAAAGCAGTTATTGTCGCTTAGTCATGTTTGCCTTTCAAGCGTCGATATATAGATAATAGACACCCAGCTAAAGAACAAACAATCCTGTTCATCACACAAATGTCAGGATCGCTACCTACCGCCCCATCGAATGAATCAGCCAGTAAATTACGTGAAAACTTTATTAATTTTCAGCCCATTGTAATATTTAATCTAATCGGGATTAATTGCGACACGGGCGTGGGTCCCGTAATGCAATAATGCAGTCTTAATGAACACGATGTGCTCGTGAAGGAATGGGCGTTTACGAGCGACAAATTTTATTGCACGTTCATGCTTTTAGGCACAAAATGAAAGCTAACGGGGCCTAGACGTTCAATCTCGAGCTTCCGCCAGTAAAGCTTATGATAGAATTTACGTTAAACTGTGTAATATTCATTCTATATAATATTCATCATGTCGTCTGATGTCATAATGCAAGGCTAAAAAACACTACGTTCGGTTTCGATGAATAGTTTATGATTTGAGGTTTTCCTGGCCAAAATAAGACGTCCGATGTGCTTGGCTTGAGCGTTTGTGACGATGTTCAAATCACACAGGCGGATAGAATCGAACACGCGAATTCGCGGTAGGCAGCGGTTTGGCTCACCCCCTGGCATTGCTGAAGTCCATGGGCGACGGTAACCACTCACCACCAGGTGGGCCGTATGCTCGTCTGCCTAAAAGGGCAATAACAAAAAATAACACATGTTTATGAACGACTCTTGCGATGAAGATATAACGTTGTGTAAATAAAAGCAAACCTGCAAAAAATTTAATATGTATATCGGCGCGATGGATGATTCACGCATTTAAAAGAATCCCTTTTAGTTACATAAGTCAAATAATCAATCAAGAAAACATCTTTTAACTGTTTAGAATCAATTGTGATGTAATGACACTCATTTTAATGTAAAACAACACGTGATTTATAATCACCACGTGTTATTTCATTATTTAACCTAAAAACTCAAACACGTGTTGATTTGCATAAATCACTATAAATACCGGCCGCTCTGCCGACGACGATTCATTCGTGTTCGAGCCGTAGGACAGTACGGATCTCTCCGGAAAGTTGTTACGCTTGTAGCGAAATATAAACAGTGTTCGTAAAGTTCTCGTGAAGTTTTCGTTCAGAAGCCCGACATGAGTCATCATCATGAAAGTAATAACTGTGACGTCAGCAATGCTGACGTCACACNTCAATTCAAAAAAAGCTAGGATCCATCATTTCCAGCGTGGTGATTATGTGCTCATAAAAAATAATCCTCGTAATCAAACTTCGTTGGATCTCAAATTCAGCGAGCCATATGAGATAACAAGAATCCTGGACAACGACCGCTATTTAGTAAAAAAGGTGGTTGGTTCAGGGCGTTCAAGAAAAGTAGCTCATCATCAACTACGTCGGGCACCGCAACCTGGAGACCAGATAGCCGTATCGGCGGAAGAAGACGACCCTCCAGCATCAGCCGATGAACCTATATGAGCATGTTCGACAATCAACTGATTAATTAATACAAAGGTAAAAGTTTTTATTTTTGATTACCAAAATTACACCTCGACAAAAGTACCACAGTGTACGCCTCGACAAAAGTACCACAGTGTACACCTCGGCAAAAGTACCACAGTGTACGCCTCGACAAAAGTACCACAGTGTACGCCTCGACAAAAGTACCACAGTGTACGCCTCGACAAAAGTACCACAGTGTACGCCTCGACAAAAGTACCACAGTGTACGCCTCGACAAAAGTACCACAGTGTACGCCTCGACAAAAGTACCACAGTGTACGCCTCGACAAAAGTACCACAGTGTACGCCTCGGCAAAAGTACCACAGTGTACGCCTCGGCAAAAGTACCACAGTGTACGCCACAATAAAACACTACACAAAATAAGTTACTTTCAAAGTAACCTAAAAAGGTACACAGATACCAATCTCAGAAAAAGGACATTCTACTATTTCAGATAGACTCCATGAACTCTCTGGTGATTCACCATACATGAGCGGCTGGTGCAGAGCGCGCACCGCCTGTCAGTATGGCCGTATCGGCGCGATGGATGATTCACGCATTTAAAAGAATCCCTTTTAGTTACATAAGTCAAATAATCAATCAAGAAAACATCTTTTAACTGTTTAGAATCAATTGTGATGTAATGACACTCATTTTAATGTAAAACAACACGTGATTTATAATCACCACGTGTTATTTCATTATTTAACCTAAAAACTCAAACACGTGTTGATTTGCATAAATCACTATAAATACCGGCCGCTCTGCCGACGACGATTCATTCGTGTTCGAGCCGTAGGACAGTACGGATCTCTCCGGAAAGTTGTTACGCTTGTAGCGAAATATAAACAGTGTTCGTAAAGTTCTCGTGAAGTTTTCGTTCAGAAGCCCGACGTGAGTCATCATCATGAAAGTAATAACTGTGACGTCAGCAATGCTGACGTCACACTTTTTAAAAACAATACGGAGGTTAATGTTCCGTCATGTATAATTGACCGAAAAATTGAGACCTACACCTCAAGTCTCATGCTGGGGGGCGGTGTTCACGCCTTGATGCCTACGGGCTCTGTTAACCACTAAACGCCATTTAGCAAATAAAAAAGCCTATCTACTCCCACTAAGTACTAACTTCTTCTCCTGTGGAAAAAAAAAAAAAAGAAAGTACTTACTTCTATCTACTCCGATATTTTATTCATGCCATTTATACACAGATATCTTGACACGGTTTCGACGGCGCTTTCAAGTATTTGAAAGGTCAAATATTGCAGATTACCTATGATTTGAGTTTCAATAATGTTTAATTACGCGTACTGAGATAATTTATTCAATTAACCTCCAATTTAATGAATAAGATATGGAACAAACTCGAAAATTCTCTTATTTCTTCATCGTATATGGATTATCACATATTTAACTACGGTCGATCAGAACGTAGTATTTTAAATTATTCAATAGCTTAATTTTAATGCAATTTAGATTAGTATGAAATTGAAATTATTATTAGTTAGTGTGTGATAAATATAAAGAAGACACAGTATTAACTAATAGGCATTGATTGGACGAAATGTGTATAAAACTGACAATATCAAAACTACATTCCAATATTTCGTTTATACTCTGATAAGATAAACAAATTATTCAAATTTAAATCAAGATGCTTGTCCTAAACATTTCTTCGAGTCGAAATCAAAGGGTTGTCAGTATTTGAGTTTACTCCCCTTCAGAACTACGCGAGTACAACTTTGCCTGTATTTGACATTTCTACGAAACTAACTAAATACAGCCAGAAATGAATTTTAAATTTGACATTCGTTAAAATTATTCCGTTGTTAATATAACTTTATTCATTATTTTTTAACGGAGTTTATGACCTGGTAACTAAGACCTTTAGGTTGTGTCTTATTTTAATTTATATTCTTATTTTTATGAAAAATGATATTATGGAGTGAAATGAAATGTAGATTATTAATTTGTGACATTAATCAACTGGGATGAAATTAAATGAGATGATATGGGATGACATATAATCTCAGTAAAATGGTGGATTTTTCAGTGAACTTTTTGGAGGATCCCGAGAAGCTACGTCCAGCGGTTTTGTTTCATTTTCCCACATTTGTGCACTTTCACAGATATTAAACAGTTAATAAACCACCGTTATTATACATTTAAACCTGAAGAAACACTAAATAGACAAAATAAAACAAATCACATAACTTCACTTCTCGCGTTCCTGCCAAAAAGCCTGACTTTATTCAATTTTTGAAACGTTTTTCATTCGAATAGACAGATTAGGTTACATTAATGTTAAATAAATGGTCACCGTCACCATCGTAATCTGTAACAGCAACGTTAGAGGCACAGGTGGATACCAAGATATTTCGCTGTTTAGATAAACTAAGAATATTTTGATTGCATTGATGCAATGACTGTTTTTAAATTCAATTTTTATACATATTCGTACGTATCATCTATGTCGCGGACAAAAATAGCAGCAGTTTTTTTTTTATATTTAAAAATCGTCAACCAAAAAGGTTTTGTAATAATAGTTTTCTCACAAGCATCGTTCGTAAAACTTCTATGTTTTCTTCAACTTCATTTATAAAATAGTAGGTTATAAAAACTTATTGAAGCATCAGTTGGAAATCTTTCGAATCGGGAGCTTTATTTGGTGATACATCTGGCAATGACAGTTTGACGCGGTCGTGACAGGATCAGTTCCTTCAGTTTCTCGTTCACAAATAAAAAATAATTTATATACATAGATCGTAAAATGATATATAGATCGCTTTATTTGAACCAATTTAATATTATTGTTATCTATGCGGAACTTGAATAGTCTGTAGTGCTTATATTTGGGTTGAAACACGAAAATTCTGAGGCGGTAAGTCCAGTTGTCAATTGAGAAAATCAATGTTTGCCAATCCTATATTTATGTTAGGGCACCCCAAGGCGTTAGCCTGACCAGATCCGCACGCCCCTTGATTCCACCGTCTAGGATGCTCTCCGAGTGGCCGAAGTCAGGATAAGATGGCACAGAATCGTGAGGACGAAAGTTACGGATGCAGGTGATCACGACCCTTAGACATGAGGAGCGGTACTGTAAGTGAGAGATATTTATGAAATCGTTCTAGAGAGCAGAAGTCCACAGCATCGTATAGCAGTAATCATGCCTGAAGGACCCTTAGATAAGGCTTAAGTTTCGTTCTTGGCATCAATCATGTTGAATCTATTACATGAACAATTTCTTTTGTAAAATTTTTTATTAGATAAAATCTTTTAAATCTATATGGTATTTTTCTTAAATCGAATATACCGCAAATCTTCCTAAAATATATAAACCATAGATGAAGTACAGCATCTTAAAATTTCATATCCACAAACACTTCCAACAAACGAGTTCTTCGAAATGAGCTCTATATTTGAAGCCACAGTAAATCTAATCCATGCAGGGCGAGTCCGTTGTGTATCGACGTATCTACAACTCTGGTCACGTAGCCCGGGGACCCAGTTTTCGCACGAATATGACCGCAATACAGAATTATGTGCCGCAAAAAAGAAAAAAAAAAACCGTGGCCATTCTTTGTCGAGAACGTTGGTTTTATTGCGCACTTTGATGGAGCTATGATACGATGATACGAAATCTAAATAATGGAACTCCATGTGATAATACAGCAATACAATATTTTTATCAAAAATGTTGTTAATCTATCCCTCATTCCACTTAGTTCTAGCAGTTCAAGCCTTTGATTTGGAACGTAAATATGGCTATCTTTATCTTCTAGACTTCTAGTATTTTCTTCGGCTAAGACTTCGATTAACTCCAGAGTCGTAAAACGTCTAATATGATGACAGTAAAATAATGCCAGTTTAAACCCTAAAAGTAGTTTCAATTTCGTTGGCTTCTTATAATCCCATGGCCAGGGCGGTCTGACGGGCCGTGCCGCGGAGACCGGCGTCGTTGGTCGTCGACGATCGCCTCGACAACCCATCGATCGGGCTTTATCGGTGTGGCGCCGCGAGTCTGGTTGTAGTGTTGACCGCGGGAATCACCCTACTCTGCCCGGTCTCTGACCCCGGACGGATATCGAACGTCTGGTGAGAGAGTGCAATTGGTGGGTAGGACACTAAAAACATCCTAAAGTCGCGGTTTGCTCTCAACATATGCAGACCGATAAGTCTCATATACCCCGCGTGCTCCCTAGACGCAGATACCCCGTATTAGGTTTGACCCCTAAACAAAAACATATGCGATGTCGAATTCATGATTATGGTGATTTAACTATTGAAATATAATAGCCGGTAAGCAATGACAATTATAATTCCGTAGCTATTTTGAACTAGATATAATGTACTGATCAAACTCTAACGTAGATGAATGAACCCGAATACAAAATATTTATTAAACAATCAGAGTAGCTCGGTTGAAATAAATTACAGCGGATTATTTTAAATCCACAGGATTACTGCAATGCAATCAATGGACGGAATGTATTCAATGAGATTACCTATTACGGATAAAAAAACAATCTTTAAATTGACTCTGCGATCAATCGCTAATTTATTTCAAGCTAATAACTAAAATTAAATGTAGTCTAGCAATAACAACGTACTGTTTTATTAAAACAATATTAGTTATTGTAACTAAACACGACTTACTCATTACAATTACTTTATTACGTTAATTTTATCTAAAGACCAAATTCATTACATAGCATACGATTTAAAAACAATTTATAATCGTTCAAGTTCCATTTGTTTGCATTGAAGTATGTAAAATTGATTCAAAAATAACAATCTCGTCGTCACCGCAATTTGGTTACTGCCTCGTTTCTCGTCAATCACACGTTATTTCGTGTATATTTTATCGTATAAATATTCACAATTTGCGTCCATTTCCGTTTGGCCGCTGCTGCCAGAGAAATTGCCAATTTCCTGCGTCCAGCTACACTCCGGAACAGTTTTATGCGCACGTAAGTAATTTGTTTTCATAGTAGACGGGCTAGTGGTGCTCTAAATGATTTCGTTTGGAATGCTTTTAAATGGCGAAATATGATGAGGTGATTTCAGATCTAAGTTTTGGTCATTTTCGAAAAATATATTTTTAGAGCATCCTTTAATTGCTATAATGGGCAGTAATGGGCTAAATTTGATTGTCACTTAAAGATCCCCTGACGCAAATCTATATCTATACTAAGATATAAATCTATAGTGGTTTTTACGGATGTTCCGTAATCACTACTGAACCATGCATATAATAATAATAATAAACATTTATTCCAAACATAAATTAAGTACAAAAAATAAATAAAAAAGATGACAAAAATAATGAGGCTTGGAAACGGTTACCGGCTCAGCAATGCCTAACAGTAACGAAACAATCGGTACTAAAATACATGTACTTAATGGATAGGCTAATATTTATATGAGCGTTGGACTCCCTAATAATAATGACATTAAATACTAATGTGATTTTTTAAATGCACAGCGACGCGGTTGTCTAATTGTTGCTAGTCTTCATAAACATTTCATAAACACGGATAAAGACGATTGGGGTTAGTGAACTTAGAAATAGTGGTGTATGGTGTATACTCTTACTTTGAGTTCTTGAAATCAGAGGCTTGTAAAGATAATGATTTCAAAATTTAAATTGAGCAGTTTAGGAATATATCTATACGATTTTTTTTTGGGTAATCTACGGGCTAACACACCGAAAATACAAAGAAACATGAGGTTGTATCTGATAATATGCTTTTGTTGTCTAGAATTTATGTAGTAATAGCTCTAGCTACCTTGAGTTACTACTACACGACTAGCTCACTTCACTTCCAGGTTAGACCCAATATCCGGTATATCTAACACAGGATATGAACATAAAATCTAATCATAGAATATAAACTAAATTACATTTGGATCTTAATGTGGAAAGCTATTACGCTTTCAACGCAAGATATAAGAATCACGTACACAATCCAAATCGAATTAAAAGTTATTATCCTTAAAACAAGCAAAAATCCACACACGAACCACAGCACTTTTAGTACAAAAAAACTGGATGTTACAAAGTAGCGTGTTTGTAAAGGGAGTATCGATTTTCAGTAAACTGTGTTCGTTACCTACAGTAGACTGGAACAATAAGGGGCGGGGTAATATTAAGGTTGGCACTTTGCTTTCTAATTAATCGGTATTATTCCGCTTAGGGGCTTTAATAAAAACCAATTGCCGCCCGCATTAATGTGGAAAAATTGCGTCATATTTAAAACAGTACAATTTTTTTTTTATCTAGACGAATAGATTTTTTTTTATTGCTTAGATGGGTGGACGAGCTCACAGCCCACCTGGTGTTAAGTGGTTACTAGAGCCCATAGACATCCACAACGTAAATGCGCCACCCACCTTGAGAATAAGTTCTAAGGTCTCTAGTATAGTTACAACGGCTGCCCCACCCTTCAAACCGAAACGCATTACTACTTCACGGCATAAATAGGCAGAGCGGTGGTACCCACCCGCGCGGACTCACAAGAGGTCCTAATACCAACCCATCTAAGGAATAAAAAAAAATTAAAAAAATCTGGAAGTATCAGCCCTGGCGTGGTTGCCGCTCGGGGCCAATTGAGTCGCTCACCTGTAACAAGGGCTGAATGCGTCATACGTTACTGTCGGCACAATTTATCGACTTTACAGTTTTTATCACAGCTATTTGTCTCTTTTTTTTGTTTTTGTTAAGAGTTAATATTTTTTTCGTAATTCGAACGTAAGACGCACCGATTTCGTTACGCATTTTACCCAGATATGTAGTATAAACCTTTTATGTTTGATTAGTAATCATCATTATACTAAGTTTAAAATTCAAACAATAAAATGTCTTATGGCTACAACTAGATAGCATTTACAGTAATTATGAAAATTTAAACCAAGCATCAGAATTACACACATGAGTTATTAACGAGTTCTTACTAAAATTGTCACATTTGTATATCGAATAGCAAGCAACATGATCACTCGTACAGAAAATCGTGGTAATAGCCCCCTTTAAAATACATATAATAGGTGGTGTTTGTAATTTAAATATCCGTGAAAGTTTGTAATAAGTATCAGAAATCGAATTCATACAAAAGTTTTTTGAAAAGCCCTAAATTTACAACATATTCCAGGGCGACATATTCCAGGTGTGGCACGGATATAACCGCTTTGACCGTGACACAACTCCGACCTTCACACAAGCCTTCTATGGCGTCGTATAACAAGTCTGGGTACAGTCTAGTAAAGAGGTAATAAAATAAACTATCTTTAGGCTTTCGATAAAAAGATGATCAAACTAGAACAAAAAATTATAATAATTAGGGACAAATCACGCACGGTCGTCCTGCCCCAATTTAGGATTCCCTGTGTTATTGATATGGGTGTATATATATAAATAATAAATAACAAACAGAGAGCAATTCCACTTGTTCACCCACTGCTTGCTCAATGCGCGAATCGAACCCTCGACCCTAGACGCAACCGTCAGGCGCTAATTACTGCACCACCAAGTCAGTAATTAGAAATTATTAAACAGTAACAATTTTGCAGTAGACAGCGGCTTGGCTCTGCCCCTGGCATTGCTGAAGTTCATGGGCGACGGTAATCACTCACCATCAGTTGTATGCTCGTCTGCCTACAAAGGCAATAAAAAAAATGTAATTATGGAAGCCAATACCTCGTTGATCCGTGAAACTTTATTTTAATCGTGCCAAAGTATTCACGTCCCAGTGCGCCCTACGAGTACATCAGTAAATTATAAAGATTGCAAATTTAGTTTTAATAGATTTGAAAAAAAGGTTATGAGTTCGATTGTTTAATTTAGGTGTATTAATTTGTAATTTATTATTACTTATTGACTTATTTTGTTTAGCTACTTTACTAGCTTACTTTTTTGTTAAAATTTTCTATTGACAATAATGTTTTGTTGCATGATTATAACGCGACAATCCTTAAAAGTGTCCTTAGGAATTAAAAATCTTTAGTAAAAGTTAATCTACTTTAAGAATGGAAGCCTGCGTGATCTCATCATTCGAAATCAGCAACGACCCTAACTACCGAACAATGTAACATTTGATATAAAATTACTGAATAATATATACCTATTTTAAATACTCTGTATTTCATAGAGTCACCATCGCCATTGAAATACAGCAATGCCAGGGTTACAGCCATGCTTAAAAATACCTAATAACTACGCCGTTTTTCAGCAATGCAATTTCATTTGAGATCTGCAATGGAATTATGAAAGTAAGAACGAATCCAAACTAAAAAAAAACGTCCGTTCAAAATTAAGATAAAAACTTCATCCGTTCTTCATAACTTTTGTAGTAATTCAAACGTTAACTGTTTTAAGGGGCCTCATAAATCGCCGTAAAAACCCATTTTAAGAACGCCACCCCTTCGGCGTGAGTTTCAATTTTTTACACAAAAAATATTTCATTGCTATAAAATGATATTCTTTAAATTAGCTGCAATTGAATTCAGTAGGATTAGTATTCCTCAAAAATACAAAACAAAGGTTATAATGGTTATAGTTCTAAGCGATCGACCGATTANGTTCTTCATAACTTTTGTAGTAATTCAAACGTTAACTGTTTTAAGGGGCCTCATAAATCGCCGTAAAAACCCATTTTAAGAACGCCACCCCTTCGGCGTGAGTTTCAATTTTTTACACAAAAAATATTTCATTGCTATAAAATGATATTCTTTAAATTAGCTGCAATTGAATTCAGTAGGATTAGTATTCCTCAAAAATACAAAACAAAGGTTATAATGGTTATAGTTCTAAGCGATCGACCGATTAACGAAATCAGATGAAACATTAAACAAATATCTAAAAGCATCCGTATTATTATTCCGTCAAACAAATTTATCAAAAAAACTATCATGTTACATCAAAGTAAAAAGATATGGGTCGTATTGACAAAGTCTTTACAAGCCTTCGGTGAAAGCAGGCTTTGAAACACATTTATTATGTAAACGTTCCGTCTTCTAAAGTACATTACGAACATGTTCCGACCTAGCTCGTGAAAGCCGGTGAGAGGAATAAAGCAGTGGAGGTTGAGAAGATTTCTTTTTGTTCATGCATTCAGAGATTTTCCGTTAACTAATGCACGTTTCATGCGACTCTGCTCATAGCTTACGTACTGCGTTTAAATGGTTTTAAACATATTCCTATCTTAAATAACTTTGTACGACGGGAAGCATTCCTGAAATTTTATATTTTGAACTGTGGATATTTCTAGAATATTCGAAGCCTAATCTAACCGTCATTCATGGGAAAAATACATTATATTCTTAAATATTAAAAAACAAATAACAATAGAAAAAAAACAAATATTTATGTTTTTGGAATATATTATAACATAATTATGATAAAGTTTCCGCAATAAATTAGTTATTTTAATTTTGAAAAATAAAATTTAAAAACTACAAGTTTAGGTAAAATTCTAGTATTAGGGCGGATTTTTTTCCGGTGCCCAGGAGAGGCAATAAGTTAAAATCCGGCCATGACTACCTCCCTATGTTTGTCTGCCGCAAAGCAATCGTGAGTTCCGGTGAGGGTTTGGGGCATATACATTTCAAACATAAGCCTCATGTTTCGAGGTGGGTTGTGGTATTCGCTTTGTGATTCCGATAACCACATAACGCCAGGTGGACTCGTACCTTCTTATAAAACAAAAAAAATAATACATGTGTGCAATTCACACGAGGTAGAAGTGAAACCTTCCAAAATTAAAATACAATTATCCTAAACGTCTTAAAAATTTGTCATTAGTAAATAATTGTTAGGTAGCGCCCTCTGTGAATTGATATTTTAATTTCACGTATAATCCTAAATTAAAATTCACTACAAGAGCTTTCATACAAACGTTAGTATTAAAAAAATCTCACAGATAGCACTGTATTAAATAGTATGTATATTTCTGTCTCATTCTTTTATATTTGTGTCTCTTACCTGTCGTTTTTTCCGTTGCATCCGGTTTGAAATCACAACGATTCTAAAGAAGTTTTCACTTCAAAAGGGCTGTTTTAATCCTTCTAATTTAAATACACGAACCCTTCGCCGTAAGGAAGGCGGCACCGGTGCGGGATTAGAACGTTTGCAAGTGCACAAATTTATTAATTAATTCATAATATCAAATGTAATGTGAACTTCAGAAAATACTAAACTTGAATTTAATTACCGCCGTATTCTTTTCAAACAATATAGAAAGAAGAACTCTTGAGAGTAGTAAACCAATATTAAATGTAATAACGAAAGTATCCTTTTGAATAAGAACATGGGCCAATAAGAAACGAATTCTGCAAAACAAAGCCCTATCAAAAATCTCGCGGAGAAACCTTTATATAACTAGCGCGTAATGAAATTGATTCAATTTAATGAAAAGAAATTAATTACGTTCGAACAAAATATTATTTTATTTACAAAATTGGGTACCTCTGAAATAATTAATTAGAAAAATAATTTTTTTAATTATGTAACCTTAATAGGATTATATTGTATTTTTATTGCGTTTTTAGATAGACGAGCGTACGGTACCATCTGATGATGGGTGACCAAGTTGCTCATGGACCTCAGTGCTTTCAGGGGCACAGCTAATCTGAAGTCTCCTGCTAAGGACTCCCCTCGAACCTGGCTTGAAGGATATGTCATAGCACTCAGGAAAACAATATAGGGAAGTGCAATAATTTCAGGTAGCATGGACGATCTGTGCTTTGTTTATTCCGATCCTATACAGAAAACTGACCACAACCCCTCTTTATAAATTTGTTCGATCTAGTATCACTAGTAGTAAAGTAGTCTGGTATCACCTGGACATTAAGAGAAACTGAGGAAAAGAGGATAGATGCTCTCGAAATGTGGTGCTGGAGAAGAATGCTGCAAATATCGTGGGCGGAGTTCAGAACGAACCAGTCAATTCTACAGGAACTTGGTATAAAGCAGCGACTATCCTCCATCGTTCAGGGTCGCATTCTCACTTTCTTCGGGCATGTGTCGCGGCGGGGTGACGACTCAGTTGAGCGCCTTGTGGTGCAGGGCACGATAGAAGGTACATGACCGCGCGGCAGATCACCGTTACGATGGATCGACCAAATAAAGGCAGCTCTAAGCGGTCCTGTTAACGAGTGCACAAGAAGGGTCACGGTATATGAGGAATGGCTATGTTTGGTGAAGCGCACCACCACACGAAGTTTTTTTTATTTTTTTATTGCTTAGATGTGTGGAAGAGCTCACAGCCCACCTGGTGTTAAATTGTTACTGGAGCACATAGACATCTACAACGTAAATGCGCCACCCATCTTGAGATATAAGTTCTAGGCTCTCAGTTACAACGGCTGCCTCACCCTTCAAACCTGCTGCAAATACTGCTTCAGGGCAGAAATAGGCGGAGTGGTGGTACCTACGCACTAACGCGGACTAACAAGAGGTCCTGCCACTAGTAAAAAACCAGTAAAAAGTGATGACCACGACCACTCTGCCAAGAGTGCATACGACTGAGAAGAAGATCACTAAAACTATTTACGTTAATGGTCTCGAACCTTTGATCTCTCATGTCTCATGCAAAAACTGGTTAAACACACGACATCTACGCCGAGACAGAACTTAGAAAAACCAAGTAAGGCTAGATGGGGATGTACCGCATTTGCACTTTACCATTTAGTCTGGCAGGACACTTAAGGCGAAGTCGAAATTGGATTTTCCGAGCATTAACTCGATAACGTCACACGCACCTTCCATTATCCGGTTTATCTGTCCAAGGACGCGTATAGGGCAACCTTCACATCGTTTACTCGTGGCAAGTCACGTTAAGACTCAGCATGGGTCGGTACGAAAGTTCAACTTATGTCTGCAACGAGTCATGGGTTCCGGTTTGCCAATTTCGTGTTTGCAACGAAATCCAGACTTCAATATTCCGTCTCGATGCGGTCGGCAGTATTCGTTATGATATCCACGCAATCCGGTAGATACTTAAAACCAGGTACGCAGAGAGTTCATCTCCAGTCTTGAATAACGAACACAGTAATGTTATTCATACATTATATTTTTTGCCACGTACCATCCGGCTATGGAATGAGCTCCCCTCCACGGTGTTTCCCGAGCGCTATGACATGTCCTTCTTCAAACGAGGCTTGTGGAGAGTATTAAACGGCAGGCAGCGGCTTGGCTCTGCCCCTGGCATTGCTGACGTCCATGAGCGACGGTAACCACTCACCATCAGGTGGGCCGTATGCTCGTCTGCCTATACGGCAATAAAAAAAATATCTTATTTTCACAATTTTTATACGAAGCAATGAACCCTGTACTGATATAATCATGCTTAGTTTTTTTTATAAAGTAATCCGTGAATTCGCACAGATCCGAGAGAGCTCAAAAACAAAATATTGATTGTAAAATTTCATGATGCGATTTCAAGGAGCTGGCGGCGTTCACACAATAGCCTTTTAGTACTATAAAACAGATCATAAAATGTAATTATTAACGAAAAGGTATAAAACAAAACGGTCGATTTATCCCGACGGAATTTGAGAAATTTCATGTCATCGTCAAACAATGGATATTCGAGAACAATGGATGAGATTTCCACAAAATTTCCTCTTGAGTATTTTATCGAAAAATTCTTAATTGAGGTCGGAGTCTTTCCGATTAGTCTATTATAACTTTGATATCGTTGTGTTCATTTTAATACCGATAACATTATCCAATGTTTCAGCTCTTTTTGTCTTTCTAATGAAAATTTTGGATCGAATGATGAATATTAAAGTGGTTTTGGCCTAAACATAGAATATACTAGTATCGAGGGACGCAACTGTGCCGATGTACAAATCCCACAAACAGGTAACAATGAAATACGTACTTAACGAATGACAGCCATGATGAAGGAATAAAATCACGTTTTAATCCAAACAAAAACCAGAGCGTCTTGTGCCACCTATTTCTGCCATGAAACAGTTGCCGCAACGCATTCCAATTTGAAGATTGGGACAATGTTTTTTCTATAATAGACCGAGTTATTTCAAGTAGATTCATAAGATTACGGGACTTTAGTTACGAATTTAATATTTTACAAAGATTTGCATACTTTGAAAAAAACTATATATTTTCATTGTACCCTATGTTCTCCATTATAGAACACTGCCTGTATACCTCCTAATAAAAACTCTGTCAAGTCAATTTCAAAAGTATTCTTTATCTCCAATATAAAACAAATCCCACTTCCACGGCATCAACTAAAACAACAAACTGCTGGTACTAAAGAAGAAAAAAGCCGTGTAGTTCGTTATTCCGGGCTGTAAGTCTAACCCCCGGACACCAATTAGTGTACCAATTAACGAGAGCCTCGCGAAACGTGTCTGGGCCAATAATTTCGCGAATACCCGCAACAATACCTATCGGTTATTTAAAAAAAAAAGAATATATTAAGATTTCAAAATATGTACAAGATTGTTACAGGTACAACATACATATCATTTAAAGTTAATGTTTATTTGTATGATAGACCTCAATATACTTTTAAACCATTTACAATATTATTAGTAGTAGAATTTATTCTGGAAAAGTCTACAAATACGAAAGTTTCGTCGCATTTTGTTTCAAGAAACAAATGTATTGTAACAAATATATATTTTTACTGGTGGTAGGACCTCTTGTGAGTCCGCACGGGTAGGCACCACCAACCCGCCTATTTCTGCCGTGAAGCAGTAATGCGTTTCTGTTTGAAGGATGGGGCAGCCGTTGTAACTATACTGAGATCTTAGAACTTATATCTCAAGATGGGTGGCAGCATTTACGTTGTAAATGTCTATGGGCTCCAGTCAATGAACAGCAGGTGGGCTGTGAGCTCATCCACTCATCTAAGCAAGAAAAAAATGTATTTCACCTACAGCGGTAGTCACAGAGCGCGACCGAGTTTCACTAGTAAATTAATAATGCAAGTAGATCTATTCTATTTAGTTTCGTCGTTTGATGCAGGGTAGGATACAGGTATCAAATGTCTTCTTCTTGATCTTAATGCCCAATTCCTGGCTTTTCATAATTTCTTTCAATGCCCAATATTGTTTCCATCCAGTTGCAATTCTTTTGTCTATTTCTTTAGACATTTGGTGGTTCTGTGATATTATCTGGCCAAGATATACATATTCCTCTACATATTCGAGTTTCTGTCCATTGATGGGTTATATATGTTTATGGGTATTGAATTTGTCATCATTTTAGTTTGGTCGAGTTAATTTCTAGACCTACTTCTCTACTTTTTTCTACTAGGGTTTGTGCCATGAATTCCAGTAGTAGCGGATCCTCTTCTAATAGAACCAGGTCGTCTGCAAATCTTAGGTGGTTCAATCTCGACCCGCTAATGTTTAGCCCCAGATGTTCTTCGATCTTATGAATTAACTTGAAATTAATTAACAATGAAACTGAATGTAAGAGCACAAAATATCAACACTAGTATAGACAGATGCGTTAGTGAAGTTTCAATCAGCGAGAAAGCCAATGCAGCAATCTTTTATCAACGTTTCGGGAAAAGATACGCGTCCCACTTTCTTTTACGTTCCTTTCTTTTGATGAGGGAACGTATTGCTGGAGTAATAATGAACGATGCTCGGAAATCGTCCGCCTTCCATTCCGTGTTGCTATTTATGCTAATGTACCGAACAATATGTCAGGTTTTATATTCCCGGGATTCATTACAGATTCGATTTCTGTGGGGAACAGAACTATCGTTCGAACGAAATATCAGTATTTATTTAAGGGTTCGTTCGACTGAAAATAGTTATTGAGGCCTGTAAGGTATTTACGTATCTAATCGTAATCGTATCAAAAATTTAAGCCCAAAAACTATATTCTTCATTTTAAATTCCAATAATATTTATGTAGTTGAAACTTTATTGAAACAAAAACAAATTCAAGACATAAATGTTTTATTTGTTGGCTCAAACGATAACAGCCTTGAAAATAATGTAATTTGATATGAAATATTATTGTATGTTATTAATATATTATGTAAAACAAATAAATCTTTTTTTAGCTTCTGGCTTTTAGCAACATTTACCTCCAAAATATTTAAGTCACTAACTAAATTACCAAATGGCAAAGGTAAAAATATTTTTGACATGGTTTTTCGGTAAACTAATAGTTCCATATACTCGTTGGCTTAAATTTGTGGTCATAACAGTTAGTATTTTGTCTTAGAATATCAATTTACCCCCTTTTATTTACCTATCGAGGTTTCCGCTTGCGTGGGCCCCACTTTACTTGCGTGGGTCTTCACCCGTACTCAAACTTAGAAGATTATTTTCAAGGGCTCAAACTATGACACAAGCTACCAGTGGTTAGGGGTCCAGAGTAAGAAAGCTCCCCACAATACGTATCAAGGTTAAATTCTTTCTGCACCAGTTCCTTTATCTTCTATCTTCTTCTTCTATATATAGGTATATAAAAATGAATTGCTGTTCGTTAGTCTCGCTAAAACTCGAGAACAGCTGAACCGATTTGGCTAATTTTGGTCTTGAATTATTGAAATTGAATTGAAATATGAAAATGCTCGGAATTAAATAAAAATAACAATTTTGTTTTTCCTTTGATGTGTCCTCCATCGGACGCATTCCTTTTGTTTGTTTTAAGTTTATTTTATACTAAAGTTTAGGTCTTTTATTTATCGATTGAGGCACTACCTAGTTTGCCGGTTCAGCTAGTTCTTAATATTAAACACATTAATTAAACAAAACAACTTCTATACAATTCATATACAATTTCTTTGATTAAATTAAACTTAAAATTCTCTCAAACGTAATATATTAAAACGTATTTAAATTTTGTATTTCGAGAGACGTGTGATTGTAATTTGCACAACTTAAGATAGATAAAGTGCTTTGTTTCATCAGCTAAAAGGACGGGCGTTGGGTCCATCACATTGACTATGTATGAATGTTTGGACTCCACTGAGTGAATGGAGGCCAGAGGAAATTCTGCATAAATACTATGTTTTATGTATCATTTCGCGTTGAAAAGGTAAAATTAGTTCTGTCAAAACTTAGGATTTAGACCCACCCACGGCCCACTTGTTGTTAGGTGGTTACCGGAGCCCACAGACGGATCACGACGTGAAGGCCGACATCTACCTCGAAACATGAGGTCCAAGTTTCAGTTCATAGTATATATAGTATAGCTGTCCCATCCTTCAAAGTGAAACGCATCTTTCCCTTTGAAGAACGTTTTATAGTCCGGCACAATGAAAGATCCTCCACCCGTGACGCCTTCAGCTCTACACTAGGAGCAGGCTTAGGAACCCCGGTAGTCGTACTTGTCGACCTCGGCAGAGAGGTCGACGCAACCGACGTCAACCTACGCAACGTGCGCTCGGACAGCTGTTAGCAAATCCCACCCCTCCTAGCCGAGCCTTTGCTCGCCCACTTGTCCTGCGCCACTAATCATCGGTCCACCGATCAGGGGGTCGCCCAACGTTGCGCTTAAGAATACGTGGCCTCTACTCCAGAGTCAAAACCTCATTTTATCTTATGAATACCTACATTTTTAATCTATAGTGTATATACTATACTTATCCAGCCAGATGATCAGATTTGGTTAAGAAAGCGTTTGTTGGAAGTCTATACCGTGCGTTCTGTGCCACCATGACCGAAAACTTTGGAGGATATTCACATGTGGTCGCAATCCTCAACAGTCAGGAAACAATGAAGAAGACAAGAAAGATATATAATTTATATTCCTAACTAGCTGACCCGGCAGACTTCGTAGTGCCTCAATCGATAAATAAAAGACTTAAAGTTTTGTATAAAATAAGCTTAAAAGAAACAAAAAGAATCCGTCCGACGGGGGACACATCAAAGGAAAAGCTAAATTATTTGTTTTTATATAATTCCGAGCATTTTCATATTTATCTAACTTTTAAACCTTCTCTGGACTTCAACGAATAATTCAAGACCAAAATTAGCCAAATCGGTCCAGCCGTTCTCGAGTTTTAGCGTGACTAACGAACAGCAATTCATTTTTATATATATAGATAGATAGATAGATAGATAGATATGCTTTTGTGTTTCGTTACATAAATTCTATAAACGAAACGCTATCATTTACACGGCCGAAGGAAGACCCGAAGAGAGGGCTACAAAAAAAAAAAAAATTCGCATCACGGACATTTCCGCGCGTCGAGCTCCAACAAAAACGTGAAAGTTTCACAAAGATAGTGTCATTAACATGAATGGAGTCGTTTCACGGTACGCCTCTACAGACAGGCCTTCGCACCCGCTATGTTTGTGAAGGCACCGGGAACCCGGGTCTCCACAAATACACCTTCAAAAGGCTGACGAACAAACAATGAAAAATTAAAATATTTCCATTAAGGTTGTGTTTTTTGGGTTATGAAAACGTGTCTGTATCATGCGATCGTTTTATTGAAATTAATAAATCATTTTATTAAAAAAAAACAAAGTTTTAAGTACGATCGAGGGTGCCTTGCTGTTTGCTATTTATCTATATATTAATACGTGAAGCAAAAACTTTGTATCCCTTTTTACGAAAATTGCGCGGACGGAGGAGTATGAAATTTTCCACACTTATAGAGAATACAGAGAAGAAGTGTACAATGCTAATATTTTTCTTTAAATAATGCATAAAAGATACATTAAATCAATAAATAAAACATTACACACACCACATACCATGTATTTGACGCACACACGCATGCATACTATTTATTGTCAAACTTTTGTTCTTGACGTCTGTGGTCAAACTGAGAATAGATCAAATATTGTTTGTCTTTATTAATATTTTTTGATAGAGTAGCCTTGGTGAAATTTGTGATTATAGAAGTTTAAATACAACCATAATAGTGTACAAACTTACAATTCCAATTAATTATAGTCGAATGTCGACTACTGCGGGACCACTAGTTTATTTTAAAATACGTTAAACTTAACATATTACATAAAAAGATAGGCATATTCATCCTGCCTATTTCTGCTGGAAAATAGTCGTCCGTTCTAATTTGAGGAATGAGATAGCGAATATGTGCAGTCGTACAAATAAGATTTCATTCCCATTACTGAAATTTGATGGAGGCAATCGCGTTATGATACCCTTTGTCTTCAGTACTTATTCTGACTATAAATAAGCATACATAAACAAACTAAGCAATAAAAAATCAGACCTGAATCTTTAACTAAGAACTAAAATTAATATTAATATTAAATAGTCGATGCCGTATTTTCATATTTTAGGGATATAATGGATGGATAAAAACAAACATCAGTTTTAAACAAAAAACACGACTATTAGTTTGAAATACAAAGCGCCTAAAGGGGATGGCCCATTTTAGGCCCAAAGCGGACAATAGATTATAGAAAAAATACTTAGTGCATTAATTTTGTCATAAATAAATATGCATTTACTTTCTTGCAAATAAGCGCCACTACAGTTTACAATAAGTAGTTTAAAAAAAGTAACTCTATTGAAAAAACAAGGATTTTTATTTTTGCGGGAAAAATATTGCCAGCTTCAANATCCGGGTTCTGACCTCGGAGGGGATCGGACGTCGGGTGTAAGAGTGCAGAGGAGTCGTTTAGTGGGTGGGCTCTAAAATCCTTGGGCCCGCGGTCTGCTCACAACACCATGCAGATCGTTGAGTCTCACATACCCCGCGCGCCCCTTTTGCGCGGGGACCTCGTAGGAGGTTCGGCCCTCTACCCGAAAAAAAAAAAAAAGTAGATCTATTCTATTTAGTTTCGTCGTTTGATGCAGGGTAGGATACAGGTATCAAATGTCGTCTTCTTGATCTTAATGCCCAATTCCTGGCTTTTCATAATTTCTTTCAAGGCCCAATATTGTTTCCATCCAGTTGCAATCCTTTTGTCTATTTCTTTAGACATTTGGTCGTTCTGGGATATTATCTGGCCAAGATATACATATTCCTCTAAATATTCGAGTTTCTGTCCATTGATGGTTATGTTTATAGGTTATGAGTTAATTTCTAGACCCACTTCTTTTCTTTTTTCTGCTAGGGTTTGTGCCATGAATTCCAGTAGTATCGGATCCTCTTCTAATAGAACCAGGTCGTCTACAAATCTTAGGTGGTTCAATCTCGATCCGTTAATATTTAGCCTCAGATGTTCTTAGATCTTATGAATTAACTTCAAATTAATTAACAATGAAACTGAATGTAAGAGAAAAATGTCAACACTAGTATAGACAGATGCGTTAGTGAAGTTTCAATCAGCGAGAAAGCCAATGCGGCAATCTTTTATCAACGTTTCGGGAAAAGATACGCGTCCCACTTTCTTTTACGTTCCTTTCTTTTGACGAGGGAACGTATTGCTGGAGTAATAATGAACGATGCTCGGAAATCGTCCGCCTTCCATTCCGTGTTGCTATTTATGCTAATGTACCGAACAATATGTCAGGTTTTATATTCCCGGGATTCATTACAGATTCGATTTCTGCGGGGAGCAGAACTATCGTTCGAACGAAATATCAGTATTTATTTAAGGGTTCGTTCGACTGAAAATAGTTATTAAGGCCTGTAAACACCTTACAGGCCTCAATTACTATTTTCGTATCTAATCGTAATCATACCAAAAATTTAAGCTCAAAAATTATATTCTTCAATTTAAATAACAATAATATTTATGCAGTCGAGAAAGAAAGTTTCAATAAAGAAACAAAAACAAATTCAAGACATAAATGTTTTATTTATTGGCTCAAACGATAACAGCTTCGAAAATAATGTAATTTGATATGAAATATTATGTAAAACAAATATTTATTTTTTTCAAAAGCTTTTAGCAACATTTACCTCCAAAATATTTAAGTCATTTGCACATCACTAAATTACCAAATGCAAAAGGTAAAAATATTTTTAAAATGATTTTCGCTTAACTAATAGTTCCATACACTCGTTGGCTTAAAATTAGGGGCCATAACAGTTAGTATTTTGTCTTAGAATATCGATTTACCCCCTCTTATTTACCTATCGAGTTTTCCGCTTGCGTGGGCCCCACTTTACTTGCGTGGGTCTTCACCCGTACTGAAACTTAGGAGATTATTTTCAAAGGCTCAACCTATGACACAAGCTACCAGTGGTTAGAGGTCCAGAGTAAGAAAGCTCCTCACAATATGCGCCATATCAAGGCTAAATGCTTTCTGCACCAGTTCCATTATTCTTAATATTAAACACATTAATTAAACAAAACAACTTCTATATACTGGTGGTAGGACCTCTTTTGACTCCGCACGGGTAGGTACTACCACCCCCCCTATTTCTGCCGTGAAGCAGTAATGCGTTTCGGTTTGAAGGGTGGGGTAACCGTTGTAACTATACTAAGACCTTAGAACTTATATTTCAAGGTGGGTGGCGCATTTACGTTGTAGATGTCTACGGGCTCCAGTAACCACTTAACACCAGGTCGGCTGTGAGCTCGTCCAACCATCTAAGCAATAAAAATAAAAAAAAATATACAATTTCTTTGACTAATTTAAACGTAAAATTCTTTCAAACGAAATAGATTAAAACGTATTTAAATTTTGTATTTCGAGAGACGTGTGATTGTAATTTGCACAACTTAAGATAGATAAAGTGCTTTGTTTCATCAGCTAAAAGGACGGGCGTCGGGTCCATCACATTGACTATGTATGAATGTTTGGACTCCACTGAGTGAATGGAGGCCAAAGGAAATTCTGCATAAACACTATGTTTTATGTATCATTTCGCGTTGAAAAGGTAAAATTAGTTCTGTCAAAACTTAGGATTTAGACCCACCCACGGCCCACTTGTTGTTAGGTGGTTACCGGAGCCCACAGACGGATCACGACGTGAAGGTCGACACCTACCTCGAAACATGAGGTCCAAGTCTCAGTTCATAGTATAGTATAGCTGTCCCATCCTTCAAAGTGAAACGCATCTTTCCCTTTGAAGAACGTTTTATAGTCCGGCACAATGAAATACCCTCCACCCGTGACGCCTTCAGCTCTACACTAGGAGCAGGCTTAGGAACCCCGGTAGTCGTACTCGTCGAACTCGGCAGAGAGGTCGACGTACAACCTACGCAACGTGCGCTCGGACAGCTGTTAGCAAATCCCACCCCTCCTGGCTGAGCCTTTGCTCGCCCACTTGTCCTGCGCCACTAATCATCGGTCCACCGATCAGGGGGTCGCCCAACGTTGCGCTTAAGAATACGTGGCCTCTACTCCACAGTCAAAACCTCATTTTATCTTTTTAATACCTAAATTTTTAATCTATAGTATATATACTGTACTTATACAGCCAGATGGTCAGATTTGGTTAAGAAAGCGTTTGTTGGAAGTCTATAGCGTGCGTTCCATGCCACCATGACCGAAAATTTGGAGTATATTCACATGTGCTCGCAATCCTCAGCAGTCAGGGAACAATGAAGAAGACAAGAAAGATATATGGGTAATTTATATTCCTAACTACTCGTAGCTGACCCGGCAGACTTCGTAGTGCCTCAATCGATAAATAAAAGACTTAATGTTTTGTATAAAATAAACTTAAAACAATAGGAACAAACAAACAAAAGGAATCCGTCCGACGGGGGACA
The DNA here is from genome assembly GCF_003987935.1 of Bombyx mandarina. Next base: position 4,464,966 of record NW_021011476.1, on the reverse strand, counting down.
CATCAAAGGAAAAACAAAATTGTTATTTTTATTTAATTCCGAGCATTTTCATATTTATCTAACTTTTAAACCTTCTCTAGACTTCAACAAATAATTCAAGATCAAAAATAGCCAAATCGGTCCAGCCGTTCTCGAGTTTTAGCGAGACTAACGAACAGCAATTCATTTTTATATATACAGATAGATATGCTTTTGTGTATCGTTACATAAATTCTATAAACGAAATGTTATCATTTACACGGCCAAAGGAAGATCCGACGAGAGGAGTACAAAAAAAAAAAAAATTCGCATCACGGACATTTCCGCGCGTCGAGCTCCGACAAAAACGTGAAAGTTTCACAAAGATAGTGTCATTAACATGAATGGAGTCGTTTCACGGTACGCCTCTACAGATAGGCCTTCGCACCCGCTATGTTTGTGAAGGCACCGGGAACTCGGGTCTCCACTAATACACCTTCAAAAGGCTGACGAACAAACAATGAAAAATTAAAATATTTCCATTAAGGTTGTGTTGTTTGTGTTATGAAAACGTGTCCGTATCATGCGATCGTTTTATTGAAATTAATAATTGATTTTATTTAAAAAAAAAAACAAAGTTTTAAGTACGATCGAGGGTGGCTTGCCGTTTGCTATTTATTTATTTATTTTAAAATACATTAATTTTAACATATTACATAAAGATAGGCATATTCATCCTGCCTATTTCTGCTGGAAAATAGTCGTGCGTTCTAATTTGAGAAATGAGATAGCCAATATGTGCAGCCGTACAAATGAGATTTCATTCCCATTACTGACATTCGATGGAGGCAATCGCGTTATGATACCCTTTGTCTTCGGTACTTATTCTGACTATAAATAAGCATAGATAAATAAACTAAGCAATAAAAAATTTGACCTGAATCTCTAACTAAGAACTAAAATTAATATATCAAATAGTCCATGCCGTATTTTCATATTATATGGATATAATGGATGGATAAAAACAAACATCAGTTTTAAACAAAAAACACGACTATTAGTTTGAAATACAAAGCGCCTAAATTTATATTAGTTTCAGGCCGACCTTTCCGTCGTCAAGTGTTTTTGTCTCACCCCGAGCTTTGGGATTGCGTAAACAAAAGCTCTCTAACAAAGCTGTTGTACAATGAGCTTCAATAACTGAAGTTCCCTTTGATTCTATTCCCCAACTCTGATTGCTTTTCATAAAATCGTTATTGGGCTGAGAAAAAATATTTAGACCAAACTCCAGCTTGATCTCATTGTGCAAAGCAAATTAAGTGGTGGAATTCTTTACTTTACTCTAAAAGAAAATTTTAATTTTATTTGTGTGATAGATATTTTGTATAGACAATTGACACCACATTCACTTTTCACTGAACTTCATACTTGACGAAAACATGTAAATGTATTATTGTATAGCAGCTGTCCACGCGGATGCATCGCTCACTCAAATAGGAGAGAGACAGATGTCGAACGCTGCCGAACGCGGAGGCCGATTGTGCCTCTTTGTCGCTCGTTGCGCGCTCTCGCTTGCACTTCGAGCCTTAAATGGAACGCCTCATGAGTCATATTTTTTCGTGCGTGCAGCCGGCCACATCGAATTATAAGACGTTGTCACGTAAAAGATCTAAGTTAAATGTGTTTTGAACAAGTTATTGGAATCGACCGGGAGAGCTCTACAACAAGAGCGTCGGAGCTTCGTATGTGAATTTCACTCGTTGCTCGTGTTATCTCAGCCAAGATTAGCACCACCTCCCCCTTCATTCCATGAGTATTGTTAAAGCCACTAAGGGGTTCTTCGGGAAACGAGTAGCAGCATTCCTTTTTCTATAGCACCAGCACACTGCGTTCGCCAACTAGCACTTCCTAATTGTAAGGTATTATGTAACATTGCCTCCCCTATTTTTATCCAGAAACACCCGTCCGTACCGAAAAGGAACATACGACCTTAACACCATAAAAATTAGACGCATCGTTGGACCTCTTGTAACCCAGCTCAGATATTTACCACCGCCCTGCTTATTTCTGCCGCGAAACAGTCATGAGTGCTTTGAAGGGTCGGACATCCGTCATACAATTAAGACTTGAATCTCGTCTTAACCGATCGTGACGGAGCAACTCAAAACCGCCATCGCCCTAAACATGTCTTGTCGAGTCCCCCGGATTTACTTTTGGTGCTTTTAGGCCTCTCAAGCACCCATCGCCGTCCTCGTGGAACTCGTCAATTACGACGAAGAGTTCGACGAGCAATCCATAGACACAGCCCACTGAGTTTCTCGCCGGATCTTCTCAGTGGGTCGCGATTCCGATTCGGTGGTAGATTCTGCGAAGCACTACTCTTGCTAGGGCTAGTGTTAGCAAATTCTCTCAGATTGAGCTCATGAACTCACCTACCCGTCTGGACGTAGCTGGAATAGACTCTTAGGCTACCAGCGAATAGGTAGGGGGAAAAAAACCTGAATCTCGTTTTTCTCGTCCATAATACTGCGTTCTTTGTCTGCCATAAAAAGAAAAAGCTTGTTATTTTCTGTTTGTCTGTACTTTTTGCTGTTCTTTAAATTGGTTCTAATTGGGTAGTTTCTTATAAGATCGAATTAAACTGATTAAAGATGCTAATTGAGTGACTCACACGGGCATCATTTGCAAACAAACCGACTACGTGATCTTTTAATGGTACCGTTAATATAATATGCTAATATTATCTCTAATATTTACTAGGTACATACGTGTAACGTTTTACTATCAATATTGTTTGAACCGCATCGCTAGAACATACTCGCACGACCCACGAGGGTAATCAAATATGCATCATAGTTTATTATCAGATTCACCGCAACCCTTGTTAGTTCAACGACCCCAATCCGTATCGTTAATCGGGTCAGTCAATACCAGTCAATACCACAGTCTAATTATCTCACGAACGAACCCAATTAACAATACAAACAACTACATAAACACGTACACTCATCGCCAACCGATCCACTTAATCTGATTTAACTTTTTAATTCAAACTTTTTCACCATTACTCCCGATACGGCTGAGTTTTGAGATTTAATGTGAGTGCGCGCCCAATTTGCAGTAATGCGAGTATTTTATGGCGTAGGCGAGAACCGGAATGAGGATTATACAGGCTTTTGGTGGTTAAAATGAGTTTTTGTACGATAAAAATACGGTTTTCGTTTAAAATTGTGGAGTGGTGTGGTAATTAACGTCGGAATTATATGTACGCCTTTTGTTTAACTTCTTGTCTTCATAGACAAGAACCATCATTCGTTTATACCACGGCGATTACCGATTATCCAAACGGCTTTCCTCTGTAGTGAAACAGAAATTGGGATGATGATATCTTAATTGATTGCTATGAAAGAAAATGATAAAATTCGGATCCATTTCCGTAATATGAACCTGCATTGGCCTCTGAACCTCACGTGCTTTTTAAAGTGTTAAAATCCTGATCGTACATGAGTTTTTTCTTTAAATCTTCTTCATATATTTGAGATTTCGGATTCAAGTTCAATAATGGTAACCATTTAACAGTAAATGAGATCTAGTGGTTTATAAGCATGTTGATTTTAATCGTGTTCAGCCGCTTTACCGAAATTAAAACTAGTTTTAATACGCTTTTATTATTAGCTTCAGACGTAGCTGTATGTTTGTAACGGAATCTTTGAACATGATTTTAACCCCCTTCAAAACGTCGGATTAACTGGAAATTTGGTATTATTCGTGATTATTACGAAATTCGTGATTATTAAGGACCGATAACAATTAAATATTTAAAAAAAATCGAAATTCAACTAAAAAATGAAAAAAAAATAATAGTTTAAAGAAACTAACAAAATACGCTTTTATAGAAAATCCAACTAGAAATAGAAAATAAATTTTAATAAATTTGAATTAAAAATAGGGTAAGAAAGAATGATTTTATTGTAAAAAAAAGCATGGGGTGCATGGTATCAGTAGTTATAGATATTTTATGAACAGGTATAAGTAGAAGGGCTATTTTGATAATCTATATATTAATACGTGAAGGAAAAACTTTGTATCCCTTTTTACGAGAATTACGCGGACGGAGGAGTATGAAATTTCCCACACTTATAGAGAATATAGAGAAGAAGTGCACAATGCTAATATTTTTTTAAAATAATGCATAAAAGATACATTAAATCAATAAAGAAAACATTACACACACTACATGCCATGTATTTGACGCACACACGCATGCATACTATTTATTTATTGTCAAACTTTTGTTCTTGACGTCTGTTGTCAAATTGAGAATAGATTCAATATTGTTTGTCTTTGTTAATATTTTTTATTCTTGGCGTAGTCTTGGCGAAATTCGTGATTATAGAAGTATAAAATACACTCATAATAGTGTACAAACTTGCAATTCCAGTTAATTATAGTCGAATTTCGACTACTGCGGGACCTCTAGTATTCTGAAAAGCACGCCACGCTTTTTTTAAACTATTATTTATTCAGTTTAATCTCGCGTTTATCATTTTCTTATTATGTTTTAGGACTTTTCGAATACATTACAGTTTTCATGCTCACGGAAGACTTCAAGTGTTATTAGTCGACATTTGAATTTTATGCTGACTACCGTCAAAATAATTTTATGAATAAAATTAAATAGTTAACTTAATTACGACTCCCATATTCAATACTAGCGACCCGCCCTCGCTTCGCTTCGAAAACTGTAATTTATTATTGATTTCTGCACTATTTAATGGATGTTATTATACATATAAACCTTCCTCTTCAATCACTCTATCTATTAAAAAAAACCGCATCAAAATCCGTTGCGTAGTTTTAAAGATTTAAGCATGCATAGGGACAGATAGATCTAGGGACAGAGAAAGCGACTTTGTTTTATACTATGTAGTGATACTGAAGGAAATACCAGACTTTGAATGATCCCACCGGCAATGTTATCGAGGCGCAAATCTTTAACACATCTCTCAAAAATTACGTGAACAAAGTGTTGATGTTTTCGCACTGGGGACCTAATATACCCTCCAAAGCACCGAAAGTGCCGATGGAGGGTCGATCCGGCCTCGAAAAACTGTAATCGTTCCCAGAGGAGGGGAGCCCGTCGTTCTAATGCGAAAGCTCCTTGCTTCTAACAGAGAGAAAGTCGGGTAGTTGCCAAAAATTTTCCTTCAATATTTTATGTACAAAATTTTCCCTGTCCAATTAATATGCATTTTAATTTTAACACCGTTCCGAGTAAGAAAAAACTGTGGATCCTGTTTTTAGAGTTCTGTAGCGAAATTTCGTCTGCCCCCCTCTATCACGGTTTCACGAAAATCCAAATGAGACATTACCAGTATAATGGAGAAGTTCCATGGGTAGAAACAATAGATTTAGACGAAAAGTATTCGAACCTCATAAAAAAACGGGTATCGAAATGTAGATAAACTTATTTCCAGAAGTCCAACGCCGCATAATAGTAACACGGACATATCATGTCAATGACGAAAGCAAAAGTCGATCTTTTAAAAATTGAGTCTTGGAAAGACCTTGGAAAGCCTTAAGCTTTCAACGATCTTTAATAAAATTCTTAAAAATATTTTCCAGTAGACTTCACTAAAGATCTCTACTTTATTAGGGATAATTTAAATAAAAAAACCCCTAACAAAGCCTTTCAATGAAGAAACTGAGGAACAAAAATAGTTCCGTGATAAAAACTGCCCATTGTGTTTTCGAAAGAAGTCTCTCTCTCTCTTGACTGAATGAAAATGAGTATAATTAAAATTATATCTACCGAACTAAATCAAAATTTATAAGTATAGAAATATGTCATATGATATCAGATGAATACTGAATTAACATCTGTAATAAATTAAGAAGTTGTTGTATATTAGGTATAATATTGGGTATAAATACTCGTTACTACCATACAAACTGTTATCCTATGACTATCAGAATATTTAATAAGATACCAAACAGCATAAGAGATCTTCCACTAACTCAATTTAAAAGAAAATTATATTTATGGCTAATAGACAAGGCTTATTATAGTGTGCAAGAATTTTTAAATGATAAGTGTTGTACATAATAAAATATTAGAATAAGAAGTGATAGAATGTAAAAATAGATAGATTTAGTAAATTTTGTGTTATAATTAATATAAAAATAAATTAAATTTTCGCATGCCTAAACAGGCGAAATATATGAAGCTATGTCCTATATCTTGTAAACTATATTTCTGGCGAATAAAGATTTTCTTTCTTTCTTTCTTTCTATAATATACAGAAAAAGCACGGATTGCAACATTTCCAACACACAGTTCCAACTAGATAGAAGCCATAATAATGCTTAAAATTTTAACTATAAACCTTTATGGAGCCCTTAAGTATGAGTGTGATCCAAAACGTTATTGTTTTGATTTTGACAAATACATGTGCATGTTCACATACATTTGTTGGTATCATTCAATAATACACGTGAAAATCAAAATTGTTTTTTTTGTCTACACAGGCCCTTTTAAATTCGTCATGACTTTACCGTATCATATTAATGGGTTAACTAAATAGCTCGATATAGGTACATCACATACACCAGAACGACTATACCGAACCGCAGAATTCCATGTAACAATCACAGAGTGTATGAAACATTCCAATCATCACTCGTGCTGATGCTGACATATTCCGTTTCCGGTAGGCGGTCAATTTTATGTCAATTTTATTGTTGGCATAAAACTTTTACAGTTCCGCCATAAAATCGCGATCCTTTCAGACAATGTGATTCAATGGAGTAATTTTGATTACACGCTGACCCGTGTTTATGATTCGAAATAGAAGTCACTGGGTCGATCATTTCATTTCTTCAGTACCTCTTTATTTACGGTGCATTTAAATTCACGCATTAAAACACGTAGTTGGTTTTGACAGAAACATTTAACGAAAAAAATTAGCCCAAAAAATGGTTTTTTTTTTATTGCCCTTGTAGGCAGACGAGCACACGGCCCACCTAATGGTGAGTGGTTACCGTCGCCCATGGACTTCAGCAATGCCAGGAGCAGAGCCAAGCCGCTGCCTACCCCTAAAGATAACGCTAAAGATCAGAGCCAAGATAAAGAATGTGTATGTACACAAAAAATAAAATGAGAAAAACACCGTCGTGCTGACAAAGAACGTAATGTCACAATATAATATATTATATATATTTAAAAAGCATCCGCAAACAACACTCAAATTACTGACGATTTCGTTTGTGAAATATTCCAAGATTGACCCTCGTTGAAAAGGAATTGCTGTCAAAAAAATATAATAACACCGAAAACGGTTTTCCAGCAATAAATCTTGTAAAGAAAGTCAAGAAATGAAAGTCTCATTTTGAACGGTCAACGAACGCGTCGAGACGAGGGGCAATTTCGACTTGAGGAACAATAGCCTTCGCTTACAATGTCTACACAAAACGTTTTGCATACATTGGTATATATATCTAAAAAGACTTTTCTATCCTAAGTTCTAAAGTGATGACGTATGCTTTAATATTATTAATAAGTGTATTTTCAAAATAGATAATGTAATTCCGTTCAAAAACACGAAATCACAAAAGAGAAATACATTCGTAATCTGCTATTAGATTTTTGGTAAATGTAAATATTGGTCGGGTCCACTAATGAATATGGCGTACATTTTGTTCATAGTCACCAAACGTGCGCTTATTAAAGATGCAAATTATGTTATTTTCTCCAAAGAATACATTATGATGAAAGACGATGCTTCAAAGTAACTCACCCTCGAATGCAATTGGGAGGGTTGCAGCTCAGAATTACTCGCTCTCTGCTTTTCTTTATATGACAAGGGGACGATAATGCTATCGCTATCGTTAACTATACTCTGGGGTTTTCAAATACTGGGGTAAATGCATCTGGTGTGTTTGATAGACTTCGAGTTCTAACGAAAAATTAGTCATAGCAACATTAACAGAAAATGTCATTTAATAAAAACCCAAACAATTTCAAACGTCAACCAATTAACAACTGGATTTTCGTGGCCAGCTTTTACTATATTTGATTTAACTATAAATCAGATCGCAAAACAAAATTATTGCTTGTAATATTTTTTTATCACGAAGAAAAGTGATACACCCTTCGTAAACTTATCTAAATTTCCCCTTCAAATGCCGCCTTGAGCTCCATCCGAAGGTTGTGAATACGATAACAACATCTCGAGGGGAACAAAACTGTAAGCAACAACGCCATAACGCCAACGTAAAGTTCCCATAAAAAACTGAATATTTCCGTACATTTATGAGTTCACGCTTCGGACACGGTCATATGGCACGCAGCTCCGCTCTGGTCATAGAAAATTTATATCGAAGCTTTCATGCGTGAAGGAAACGTTCCGAGAAAAATTTGGGAGAAAAGCACCGATAATATTTTTGGTGCCACATAACTTCCAGACTTTAAGAGGTTCGCATTTCGAAGCATTGTTTTTCTTCTAACTAGAATTAGTACTCCAAAGGGTGTCTGTCACTTGATACTATTCTGTACCAATTTGAGAAAAGCACCTATAGTATTTTTGGTGACACATAACTTCCAGACTTTAAGAGGAGGTTCACATTTCGAAGCATTGTTTTTGTTCGAACTAGAATTAGTACCCCAAAGGGTGTGTGTCACTTGATACTATTCTGTACCAATTTGAGAAAAGCACCTATGGTATTTTTGGTGACACATAACTTCCAGACTTTAAGAGGAGGTTCGCATTTCGAAGCAATTGTTTTCGTTCTAACTAGAATTGGTCTTGTAACTCAAAGGGTGTCACTTGAAACTAGTCTTTTTGTGTTTGTATTACAAGCTACTTGTTTACGATTGCAACCTCCTATACTGCAGCACTTACAAGTTCTACTTAGAGTTGCCTGTCGACACATTCTTATGAGTAAATAAAAGAATAAAATGACTTTGAAACATTACATCTGAATTGATTTCTAAGAATAGAACAGATTTCACTATAAGCAAGAACGTAAAGACCATTCCATTGCTTCCGATTTCAAATACAAAAAACGCATTTTTGTTAATGAGTTTCAATCAATTCGTTTCTTTAGCAAAAAATATTGTATAAGATAAAAAAAACTACAATATAAATTTTGCTATTGGAAATCGTATGCTTTATGTTTTAATATAAACTTAGGGAACTCGACAAATTGCACTTGCTGCATATTGTGTTCATTTTCTTTATTACCTACGAGCACTTTATTACTATATTCTATATTCTTTATTACCTACGAGCCTTTATTACCTAGACAAACGAGAATACGGCTAACCTGATATTCAGTGATCAACTTCGCTCACGATCCTCGGCAAGCTACTCCCTATTTTCTCATCAAACTTTCTTCAGATTAGACAAACAAAACGAATAAATAGATAGATACAAACCTCTTTTTTTGTTTTTTTTTTATTGAAATGAAACGGTATGAAAAGAAAAATACCAAGGATCTTTAAGAGCCGTAAACTTGTCTGAATCGAATTGTTCAATGAAAACTGTCGCTTGTTTTTTTGGAACGAAATCCCTTATGGGACGATGCGGAGGGGTACCCTAAACGGGAAAAAGGTCCGTAACGTAAGATTTTTATTAGTAATGCACACAGTGTACGACTTAACTTTGTAATATCGTACAAAAAATAACATATTTTTTTATCATTCATTGACCACGATCTCAGAGCGTTCGTTTGCGCAATACACCAACTCTTATGCAAAGAACCGTGAATAAGGTGTACCACAATAAGCTCGCGCGTTACCGAATGACCGTGGGTTGTTGCGAAACCTCCAGTTTTATTTTCTTTATACCTCGAATAGAACTTAAAATTAATATTTTTATAATAAGGAACTTCGTTCCTATCCGGTGTCCCACGACACCACACATCGCCTTTTTTATTTTATTTACCCGGAAGCCTTTCCAGTTTTACCAGGGCAGGTGGGTGAGCGCTTGATTTTCTTGTCCAACTCAATCTATTTGCGGTTCTTACCTGTAACAATACAAATTGATAGAAATTAACATACCGTTCATTATTACATTGAACAAGCCTAGACTGCGTAAAGCGTGCGTCCTGTTCGAAGGATCCAAGATCTACAACAGAATTGGAAATGTGACCTCACGTCTCAAGGTGGATGGCGGCATTCATGTTATGATGTCTGTGAATTCCGCTCAACACTAAATGATGATGAGCTCATCCACCCATCTAGTACAATATAACACCACCTTTTTGGAATGGACGGATTTGCGGGTGACCCAAAAGCCTTCTCAGCTTCACTAGGACATGTAGGCAAGCACGGGCTTGAGCAAACCAGGATAAGTGAGATTTACTGGTAATAGGACCTCTTGTGAGTCCGCATGTACCACTGCCCTGCCTATTTTTGCCGTGAAGCAGTAATGCGTTTCGGCTTGAAGGGTGGAGCAGCCGTTGTGACTATACTGAGACCTTAGAACTTATATCGCAAGGTGGGTGGCGCATTTACGTTCTAGATGTCTATGGGCTCCGGTAATCACTTAACACCAGATGGACCGTGAGCTCGTCATCCAATCTAAGCATTAAAAATATGCTAACAGCTGTCCAAACGCCCCCGAAAAAAACCCAACAGCTTAAGATCAGGTTCCTCGCGAATGAATCTACTACCGGATCAGAATCAAAAACTACCACAACCTTATAATCATATCGCTTTATGCTATGTCCTATTTATATACCACAGTGAGGAACTAAGTGGAAAGCGAACAACATACGTCCTTTCATCTTCAGAGCAGTTAGTGAGTTCAGTAACAAAGTTTGCATGACCCGGAGATATTTACTGTGCCTTACTTATCATCTTGTTAATTTCGAACAGCTCTTCTGCTAATTTAATATGCCATAGTGTTCGTATATGAATAGTAGTTAACAGTTAGGCGATACTCTTGTATGTTCAATAAGTGGCATTGTTTCCTTTCCATGCAATCAATCGCGCGGACTATGGGCAAATGATAATATTGAATATAATTTGCGTATTTACTGGTGGTAGGACTTTTTGTGAATCCGCACGGGTAGATACCAACACCCCGGCTATTTGTGCCGTGAAGCATCAATGCGTTTCGGTTTGAAGGGTGAGGCATTCGTTGTAACTATACTGAGACCTTAGAACTTATATCTCAAGGTGCGTGGCGCATTTACGTCGTAGATGTCTATGGGCTCCAGTATCCACTGAACACCAGGTGGGCTGTGAGCTAGTCAACCCATCTAAGCAACAAAAAAAAAGATGAGTTATAGACGAGTTAGTGTGTAGGCCAATACGTGCCATAATATTAAACATTAAACGATCTCTTTGATTTGATTAAATTTTATGCACTAAATATGCTATGATAGAACCGAACCACAGTGTTTTATAGCAATCGGTGATCTTCCCGAAGCTGGCATTCAGACTTTAATAAAAAGAATTACCGTTTAGCAAAACGTGCCTATAACAAAATCAGATTTATTCCAGGGGCACAGAGTACATAATATATTTTGTTTGAAAACATATTGCTGGATAAATTCGATCCGAGACCCTATTCGAAGCGAATTCGATAAAGCACATTAGCATAAATTGTCAGCCGACGTCTTTGAAGTTTTTTTTTTTTCTGACGACATCAACTTTAAATCCGAAACATAAAAAAAATCGATTTAATAAAAACTAATAATAGATTTTCACGACATAGAAAACTTTAAATAAAATAAAATAAAGAAAACAATATTAAACCAGTTAAAGTAACTGGAAAACTTAAACTGAGCTTAGATTTGTTTCAATGAACACGAAACGAATACTTATAACTAAGCTTTAGCGTCACTAGTGTATTTTAACAAAAAGCTCGCAACGGAAAGCTTTTAACCTTGGACAAAAACAAAGACCTCTTTAAATGTCAACCTTGCGCTCTAGACAGCTGAAAACAAATCGCAAAGTGAACTTTAGTGCGCTAGGCACAAGGTCTAGATTAAGAAAAACGAGTCATGAAACGTGATCGATTACAAATTGTTTCAGCGTATACATACAAACAGTAGTAGAAGGCTGTTTTCATTATCCCGATGTCGAGAGTTAAACTGAATTAAACGCTACCAGCATAGTCTTAGAGTCGCAAATAGACAACACATTGAAAAAGGGGGTGAGGTCAAATGCAAACTTTACCCTGCAAAGGGAAACTGCCATTACCGCATTTTATAGGCTCGAGATAAGCACCGCTCGTTGTAATTTTGTGCAGTAATTACTGAAGTTAAGTCTTATTTTATCTTTTGTTTAGGGTTTTTATTTACATTCTGCGTACCATAGAATAGAGAGGTACCTATCAATGCTTCTGGTTCTATGCTTTAATATTTAAAGCTCTAAAAATTCATAAGTGAGTAAACTTTCACTAAAATATTAGTATTTGAAATAATACATATGTATTTATTTACAATTAGACATAATATGCTAACATTGCGGCGGGTGGCCATCATACAACACAAGATATTTGACAGATGCCTGAATCTCGCTTACGACATTTTCAAGATAAGCATAAGTTTGCTAAGCTTAATATGTACAAGTTCCGAACAACAACATTTTTTTTTCCCTACCTAAACTGATAGCCTTGAGAGGCTATTTCAGCGTAACCTTAACTAGTAGGCGAGCTCACGGGGCTCAAACCGGGGTGATGCTAACACTGACCCTAGCAAGAGCAGTGCTTCGCAGAATCGGAAACGCGACCCACTGAGAAGATTCGGCGAGGAACTCAGTGGGCCAACAACATTCGGACCGTCGGTCTACCGAGCATTATCACCCGCTTGATGGAAGGTCTTCTCTTTGTTGTATACCTCCACAACATGTACAAGTTCTGTACGCGGTTTTCAATTTTACGTTAAGACAGTTATGCGATTGCAAAACTCATTTCAAATTGCGATTACGTAGCTCCTTTTATGCCGCCGTCCTCTTGAGACATCAGGCCGAAGTCTTGGATGTATTGAAATAACGAGTATGCTGCTCCTCATTTAATAACTTCGCGACAAATTCAGATAAGTCAGAGTGGCAACAACCCTTGGGAGCTTGCAACATGCGTTGCCACCAGAAAATAGTCATAGTTAAAGCAAAGTTACAAAATATAATATCCAAATAAAATGAAACAACGCAATATGTATATATACATATAATACATTACGTCGAGAGAGTAAACAAAATTATTTTGCAAGATGTTGTTAAATTATACTTCTTCCGCTGTGAAAATTGATTTCCGTTGATTTTTATATATAATTTGTTTTTACCCTTAGCCTCCGCTTTCAAGGAATTTATTTCATGTCAATTAGAATTACAGATACGTTATTTCTTTGAAATCTTAGAATCTGACGAAAATACTTTCAATTACGAACAGATAATGGTCTTGTTGCTCAACTGATTGAAAGTCAGCAATGCGTAACCGCGGTGAAACCATGTCTCAGCCCACCCTGAAAATGTAATTTTCTTCTTGGGGCTCAATGAAGAATTTTATAATTCCTAGAACTTTGCAGCGTTGTCAAATAAAAAGAATTCTCTCTGTATGAAAAAAACACGTGTAACGAAAGAGAACCAAAACTCATATACATGTCCATCGATTCCAGAACATTCGGGAATCTCGAATAATCGAACGCCTAAACTCAAGAGCAAGCAATTGAAGATAATAATTACAGACGGGTAAGCTCAGACTACTCCGTATACAGTCTATGTTGCTGATCGAGTAACTTTCTCGTGTAGAGTCAGACACTTAAAAGTTAGCACTTGAGTGTGCTCCGTGCCTGGAAATCTTTTTAAATGAAATGTCAAAATTTAAATGATAAATTCCAAATTTTTTTTTTGCTTAGGTGGGTGGACGAGCTCACCGCCCACCTGGTGTTAAGTGGTTACTGGAGCCCATAGACATCCACAACGTAAATGCGCCACCCACCTTGAGATATAAGTTCTAAGGTCTCAAGTATAGTTACAACGGCTGCCCCACCTTTCAAACCGAAACGCATTACTGCTTCACGGCAGAAATAGGCAGGGTGGTGGTACCCACCCGCGCGGACTCACAAGAGGTCCTACCACCAATAATTCTTTCAATTCTTTCCAGTCTTTTCAATTTGAAATATTGATTAATTAACTCTAATCCTGGCACAACTGGCGTTCGTTAAGAACTCGCATCTTGTGCCATTAGGCGGATCAAATTCTCGTTTTCATTGACTAGAAGAAAATTCAAAAGCGCCAAGTTCCTTTGTGACGTTTCCAAATATACTGTTATTTTACTTTGTTCGCTTTGACATCGATAAATGTCAATTCATTGGGAAAACGAAAGAAGCGCTCCTTTCATACAAAAATACGTCAGCACACAATTCTCCTGGCGCGGTTAACTTTCAAAAGATGTATGGGGAGAGCTGAGCAACCACCGATGAATTATTGATGTTCGCGACTTCGTGATGACCTAAATTGTATTGTCGATTCGCCTTTTTGTCATGAACTGAATTGTTGTTTTTTATACAAACACAGTCTATTTATTCTGCTATGAATAATGAAATGTTTTACTGTAATATTCGAGTGAAGTATGCTACATTCATTCCTTTTGCAAAAGTTGTATCATTTCTCTGAGATCGAATTAGCAAATGAGAACTCTTTTGATATTTTACAATATTCAACTGTTCTATAACCGAATACTGTTACAAGTTACTGGTACTTTGTTACTGGTGGTAGAACCTCTTGTGAGTCCGCGCGGGTAGGTACCACCGCCCTGCCTATTTCTGCCGTGAAGCAGTAATGCGTTTCGGTTTGAAGGGTGGAGCAGCCGTTGTAGCTATACTGAGACCTTAGAACTTAAATCTCATGGTGGGTGGAGCATTTACGTTGTAGATGTCTATGGGCTCCAGTAACCACTTAACACCAGGTGGGCTGTGAGCTCGTCCACCCATCTAAGCAATAAAAATAAAAAGTTATACGCCATCATCGCAATCATTTTTAAATTCAACTAAAAAGCGGTCTTCAGTCCAAAGCGAATGTCCCCCTAAACAGTGCCAGTAACACCAATACACCGCTGATAGCTCAAAACCTTTGATTAGATCCATCAAATAGATCGCCGCTATCCAAGAGATGCGACGCTCGAGTGAGCGCTTATCGAACCGTGCAGGATCGAACACAGCCCCTTTATTAACTACCCGCATTATTAACCAGACTTTAATTAGCCCATAAATGGAACTACGGGACTTTTACCTTAGCTGTTACATGTGTAAATCTTCTGCAAAGGTTTTCTTTTTAAATAGTAATTGCTATAAGATACATTACAGTAATTCGAGACAAGGTTAGACAACGAGTGAATGGAATAGGAAAGATTATAGAAAACCAAATGAAAAAAGCTAAAACTTGACAATTACTCTCGACAATTTTGACAAGGAATTTAATTTTGACGTTTCTTTATTAGAAATTGGAATGTGAACTAAGGTTTCTTTTAACACGACAATCCTTAGAAGTTAAGGGTTTACTAGAATCAAATTTATATACAGAAGAACTTTAATTTGAAGAAATCTCCATTTCATTGAAACATGGACTAACAACATCCCATCCTTTGAACTGGAAAGCAAAATATTTGAAATCTAGCTGTCGTATTTTACGAGATACCCTGGCGATCTCATTTAAATGCACTGACCCTAAAATTAAGCAGGATATAGGATAAGTATCCTGTGTTTATGCAAGGCTTGGTCATGTTAAGCCAACTGCTTAGGTAATTGAAATGGGTTGACAGGGTTAGACTGGTTGTGACTAATTTAATTGTTTATTCCTAAGTTAAAACTTTTATAAAAAAAAGTCTGCGTTTCAGGACGCAAGACAGAAGTGATAGCTTAAGCTAATCTATGTTGAACTATTTAATATTGAAATTGTTTAACTTAAGAAAAACTTAGGTTATTACTAGAATTTTATGATAATGTAAGGATTGTAAGGATTGTATTGTACATTAATATGATAATGTATTCACACAGTCCGATCGTACCTAAATGTTCATTCCGCGTCGTCAAATTAATACATAGTTCACTACGCTTCGTTAAAAACCAATTTCATATACAAACGAAGGAATCACAACAACTAAATTCCATTCAGCTCGATATCATTGAATCGATTCAGTCACTCCACACAATGACTATACTATGCACAATGTGGTGACCTCGGCCTGATCAAGCTTCCATATTGTACAAGAGTTTCCAATTAAATTTCTGTTTGATAATACAGATTTGTTAACCACGATGATTGAACTCATAATTGGCTTTAGATACTCGTTAACATAAATTCTGTTTTCTATTAAGAAAGCAAATTGTGTATTCAAAATGTTAAATCGTTAAATATAAAATGTGGCTTTATGCATTTTATTTTATAATATTAACTGATCTGTTTGCGTATGTCAAAAACAGTTGAAAATATTACATGGAATACTGTAACGGGAATTATGAATTTCAAGCTTTTTATCGCCCCATATTGGAAGAAATTAACCTTATAATATATTTTTTATTGCCCTTGTGGGCAGACGAGCATACGGCCCACTGATGGTGAGTGGTTACCGTCGCCCATGGACTTCAGCAATGCCAGGGGCAGAGCCAAGCCGAGCCTACCGAGATCTAGATCTAATTTAAATGCCGCTAGCTCCTTGAACTCGCATCATGAAATTTTACGATCAATATTTTGTTTTTGAGCTCTCTCAGATCTGTGCGAATTCACGGATTACTTTATAAAGAAAACTAAGCATGGTTATGTCAGTACAGGGTTGATTGCTTCGTATAAAAATTGTGAAAATAAGTTTTTTTTTTATTGCCGTATAGGCAGACGAGCATACGACCCACTGATGGTGAGTGGTTGCCGTCGCCCATGGACTTCAGCAATGCCAGGGGCAGAGCCAAGCTGCTGCCTACCGCTCAATACTCTTCACAATACGTCGTTTGAAGGACATGTCATAGCGCTCGGGAAGCACCGTGGAGGGGAGCTCATTCCATAGCCGGATGGTACGTGGCAAAAAAGATCTCTGGAAACGCACTCTGGATGACCGCAGTGGCTCCAGGTAGTATGGATGAACTCTACTCTTTTTGAACCTTTTTTCCGAAAACTCTCAGTAAACACCTTCACTGCGGAGGAACATATCGGCTCGCCGCGGTACTTTCAGTTGGTGCTGACGAAAACTATGACCCCCGTACCAGCGTACGGACCGATTATTTCAGGTGTTTGTAAGAGTTTGACACCAACAGCTATATAGGTAGTATAAATTGTTTTCGCAAAGCTATAACATTTTAATCTACCTTAGTGCTGGTGGGTTGAGAAAGACCTGCCACGCTCTGGTGGAAATATCGTTGGGGGCACAATTCGACCCGCCGCCGCACCAGATGAAGTATGAATTGGTTTTTTTTATGAATGAGGTATTACTGGTAGTCCGGGGCCTTCCGAGTTTCACCAGGACCGGTGGGCGAGCAAAGGCTCAGCCAGGGGGGGTGGGATTTTCTAAGAACTGCCCGAGCGCCTCCAAAGGAGACCTAACAACTCAAAGGCAGCTGCTTCGCGAATGAATCTACTACCGGATCGGAATCGCGACCCACTGAGAAGATCCGGCGAAAAAACTCAGCGGGCTCATGTTTAGGTTAGGTTGTACATCGAACATCCCTAGTCTGCTCCTAGTTTTAGAGCTGAAGGCGTCTAATGCAATGGATATTGGATCTGATGGATCCGTAAGGACTAGGGCGTGGACTGTAACGTTGATTGTGACATTGTGTCAAGTCACACAATTTATATACATGAAAGAATAAGTCGTTTTTTTTTTGTATAAAACATTGTTACGCCGGTAAGAGTAACGCCATCTATCGGCGAATAGTCGAACGAATATCGAAGAATCTAGTAGCACCTAGAACGCTCGAGAAGTACAAGGCCATCTATTGTCAGATAGCGGAAACGACTACTAGATATGTGTGGAATATTCTCGATAATTCTAGGGATGGGATATCGGCTATAAAAGCGTTGCAGAGATGGCACGCAGTCAGTCAGTAATCGGAACTACTCGAAGCGAAACAGCGAACGGATCACCTGAAGCGAAGCGGAACAAGCGAATTGAGAGTTTTAAAGTGTTTGTTGAGTGTTTTAAGTGTTCTAAGTGTTGAATACAGTTTTTAAGTTATACTTCGGTGGAATTTTATTTATCCCGAACCCCAGCGCGTAACAATATAACAGGGCTACTAACATAATTATTATGTGTATGTGACCTCTTGTTTAATTCCGATTCAAGGATTCGTCCTCGGATAATCTGCTCGACCTCGCTGCGAATCGACTTCCTACGTCAACAATATTATTATAATGTATATTTATACTAATACATATATAAATCTACAGTGGTTTTTACGGATGTTCCGTTATAAATACTGAACCATGCACCGACTGACTTGAAATTTGGTATCCATGTAGAAAATACATGTACTTAATGGATAGGCTAATATTTATATGAGTGTTAGACTGCCTAATAATAATGACAATAAATAATAATGTTAATTTTAAGTGCCCAACGAAGCGGGCGAGTACGGCTAGTAATATATATATTTCTCCGGAGTCTGGAGTACATGGACATCACAACGTAAATGCCGCCACCTAAATTTATTTAAAACAATGTGCTGGACTGGAAACAAGTTATGTATGTGCCTCTACTTAATACTGTTAAAATATGCGAAAGTTTTTCCGACCGTATCTTCCAGCTGAAGAAACATCAAAAGTGATCCCCGACGGATAACGAGGTTTAGATAAACTAACAAAAGACCTATATTAAATAAGTTCAGAATGTAGTACTTCAATAAGTCGAGCATAATAATATTTCTTTGTCAATAACGGCGGTTCGTCAGATATTGTCAGGCTTGCTCTTGTCTTTATTGTTCGTAAGCTCGTCTGTGTTTCTGAACTTTACTTAGCTTTAAGTAAACCATAACAAACTTAGTCTTTTTTTTATTGTTTAGATGGGTGGACGAGCTGATAGCCCCAGGTGGGCTTAAGTGGGTGTTAAATGGTTACTGTAGCCCATAGACATCTACGACGTAAATGCGCCACCCACCTTGAGGTATAAGTTCGAAGGTCTCAAGTATAGTTACAGTCAATTGTACTAGACGCGTCAATGAGCTTAGTCGTTGCGACTCAAGTAATGTTCAATAAAACACCTTTTAAACACACACCGAATAGTATTTTATCCAACGTTTCCGTTGGGAAAAACATCAAATATAAATTATCTAAGTGATTTATCCGGGCCGGATAGAGGATTTGACCCGCATTACCGGAGACCCGATTTATTTAAAGCAATACGCGCGAAAGGGTTTTCCTTTGATCCGTACATTGAACTGGTAATCGTAAATTATCGGTACAGTACAATGTAAATTCATTGATCATTAATCATGTGTAGTACGTACAGGAAAAGGTTTTCCTATTTACAAAAATTATCATTGCTGTCAAACTTGGATTATACAGTTGAAAATATAAAAACGGCGTAGCTAAAACGCTATGCAAATAGTCATTTTTTTCTTAAATATCTGTCCATAATCATTATGTATGCTAATTTAAGACAAAAGTAGACAATTCTTACACAAATCTGGTATTAAATTATGTATTTTTTAGCAACTAAAATTGTTAGAACTTCAATTAATTAATAAAAAAAATTTGGCCCTTTGGCACTACTATAAAATAAAAAGGATATTTTTATTTACTTATTTAAAATAAACGTAAAATATTTCACCATACTGCTCGTAGAACAATAATAGTAAAAAGTAGTAATCTTAGGTATTTAGAATATACTAAGTTGGAGCTATGTACTGAAACTTAATCTATAGTGTATTTATTACCAATAGGGGTGACACAGTAACTATTTTTTACCAAATTCCTTTTTAAAGGACATTTTTTGGTGTGAAGTTAATTCAATGAAATATAGACTCTCTCTATTTCATTGTCATAGTTTCTGTGTTAGCAAAGTAACAGACTATTTTTCTATTTTGCTTTTATTTTAAACTAGCTGACCCGGCAGACTTCGTAGTGCCTCAATAGATAAATAAAAGACCTAAACATTTGTATAAAATAATCTTAAAACAAACAAAAGGAATCCGTCCGACGGGGGACACATCAAAGGAAAAACAAAAATTTTATTTTTATTTAATTCCGAGCATTTTCATATTTATCTCAAATTCAATTCAAAATTCAAATTCAAAATCATTTATTTCAACTTGGATGTCATCAAAAACACACTTGTTGAATGTCAAAATGTAAAAGAAAATGTTAACTCTTATACCTTATACCTTATAATCTACCTTTTAAACCTTCTCTGGACTTCCGCAAATAATTCGAGGCCAAAATTAGCCAAATCGGTCTGCTGCTCTCAAGCTGTTCTGAAGTTTTAACGAGACTAACGAACAGCAATTCATTTTTATATATAATATATAGATAATATCAAACGAGTGTGTACAAGACCTTAACCAATGGCGAACCTTATCAACTTCTGAGATAAGAAAGAAAATGATCACACACAGACAAGTCTGATCGCTAAGTTTTCGTATCTGTACATTAAATAAATAATAGGGAATAAATTACAAACGGGCAACTCTCTCAACTTAGGATTCTATGCTGTATGGGAACCAGAAGCTGATAAACGGATACTTATACATATACTAGCGGACCCGACAGACGTTGTCCTTCATACACAAAATGAATGAAATGAATGAATGAATACATACAAAAAAATTCATTCAAATCGGTCCAGCCGTTTAGGAGGAGTTTAGTGACATACACACGTACATTAGAATTACACACAGTATATATATATATATATATATATATATATATATATAAAGACTAGATATTAGACAGCGCTACAAGGAGCAAATAAACCTGTTCGTCGATTCTCCACTCAGGAATCAAGCACGCCACCCACTCTCCAACCGAGATAGTCAAATCCGTCAATACAAGCATAAACAGTTTTACGAAAGTAAGAAAAAACGACCAAACACTCTGTGTGATTTATTAACAAATCTTCTTCTTTACAAAATATAATAGAAAACACGATAACATAACTTTTGCAAGAATTTTTTTTTTAATACAAAAGAACTATTTATTAAAGGCTACGATTTATTTAAGGGCGATGTTGCAATTCTTAAATATTCCGAGGTTCGGTATATTTCGTGTATTTTAATATTATTTTCTTGGGTTTACGCGGGCTATAGAATTAATTAAAGCTACTGTTACGGTTTTGTGTTTTTAATATCATTATACGACAACTGAGTCTTTTGTGACTACGAAAACTGTCATTTGAAATAAACAATAATCAGCAATAAAGTTGTAAATAATAACGTCATAATAACGATAATTAGAAATTTGAATGTTTGTAACTATGCATGAATATCGCGTTAGACATTACCGTACGATGATAAATTACGTTCCGCTTCTAATGATCCAATTATTAAGATATTACGAACCTAATTCGTTATCTCATTAATACTGAGAATAATTAAATATGTTTCTATTATCTGCTGACAGAGATATGTACCTAGAATTGTATGGTCAGCGAATTGGTGATAGCAGAGTTTTTTTTTTATTGCCTAGATGTGTGGACGAGCTCACAGCTTTACAACGTAAATGCGCCACACATCTTGAGATATAAGTTCTAAGGTCTCAGTATAGTTACAACGGCTGCCCCGCCCTTCAAACCGAAACGCATTACTGCTTCACGGCAGAAATAGGCGGGGCGGTGGTACCTACTCGTGCGGACTCACAAGAGGTCCTACCACCACCTATATTATATTATAGCTATTGAAGATGAAGTTACTTTTAAAATACTAATGGACTTGTTACATTACGATTGTTTTTTCAGTTTACGAAATACACTTATGTTTTTTGTTATATAAACATATCAAAAACAATAAATCACTAGAATTCACTATCTGACAAATTTGCAAATGAACAAGGCTTGTCGTCCATTCAATGCCTTCATATATACCAATATTATAAAAAGGAAAGATTTGTTTATTTATACTGAATAGGCACCGAAACTACGGAACCGATTTGAAAAATTCTTTCACTATTTGGAAGCTACACTATTCCCGAGTGACATAAGCTATAATCTTTTTTGAAAAAAATTAGGGATCCTTACTAAAACTCCAATAATGTAACCCAAGGTGTAAAAAAATTACC
Source organism: Bombyx mandarina (assembly GCF_003987935.1). The sequence goes on along the minus strand of NW_021011476.1, from coordinate 4,442,804 downwards.
TAAAATATTCTTTACATCGCGTGCCCTGCGAAAACTATTGATGATAGAATAAAATAATGTACTAAGACTTTGTGGAAACTATTGTAGTTATGCCGCAATAAGTGTCATTTTATTTAAAAAAATAAAACAACGTTTTTGTTAAAGACCCGAGCGGAGCCGGAGCGGGCCGCTAGTAAATTTATAAATAAAGTATTTTTTTCTATGATATTCAAATCATAAGACATTCGTATGATTTAATTTTGCCAACTCCAATCGACAAAGCAGTCTACCTAACAAGAAACGTCTAGAACAAAATCAAAGTAATCCGTTGCGTGTCCGTAATCTATGCTTTATTGTGGAATTACGTGTTCTGTTGGGTTCATGTTAATTCAATCGTCTTAGTTCTGCCCACGCTTCTCCCACGCAATTGCATCATTTACCCATTAGACAGTCGCTTGAGCTAGTACTGGAAGCTTCTGAATCGAATCTGCTAGTATTAGTCATTCTAGGCTCAGTATTAAAAGGTTTGTATCAAAAAATAAGATTAGAAGTTAATGTTTTATTAGTTTTCTGCCATTTCAATTGTATTTTATACTGTCTATTGACAATATATTATATTAAATACTTCATATTACGTACATCTATAACTGTGACATCAGAAAACTTGGATTAAATCTGTCTCTGAGTCAGTCTCGTATTGGATAGTTAAAATCGCATATAAGCATTTACAATTTTTATGGTAGTGGTAAAACTAAAATGATCATACATTAATAATTATAATCTGCCCGATTTAAATAGGTAGTATACGACTATACGACTCCGGCAATTTTAAAATTAGTATCGTATTTTGTTTGTTTACCAGTCGTAGACATAAAACTACTTTTAAGGTTTAATTTCGCATTTCCTTATTATTATCACAAAACATTGTTATTTCCCATGATTCAAATACTTCACAGTTTCCGTGGTCACAGTCGTGGTAGTCCGTTTAAGTAAAATGGCCGTGTGAAACAGTTTTAATTTAAATGAATATTCCACACCTTCTGTTCCGACACTAACAAAACCTTCTAGAACCTAAAAAGGAAGGCTGTCCTCAAAGAGGATTGCGTTAAACAGTAGGTAAATAGGTGTATAGGAAAGATAACATAGTGAAATGAGGAATACAGGAATAAATTAAATACAGTCCTGGCTCTCTGAGTAATACGGACAGTTTTCATCAAATACAAAGTCATGATCAAATACGAAATTTAAATGTTACACAAAGTATAACTGTTGCAAGTTGATATATCTAACGCATGCTCGTGACTTCCACAATGAAGGGAGAGCTTCGCGCTTCGTCGTCATTGACGAAATTTGATAATTGATAATTGTAGCGTGTATTGCGCGCACGATTCGTTACCAGACATTACCGATGCCAAATAAAAAGTTGAATTATGACACAGCCGATATGAAACACAATTGCGATTAGGAGGGAGCGACAAAAGGAAGATCTTCCAGTAAGCATATCGCTAACGGTCTGAATATTCGGAAATATGCATTTCTTTTTATATCGCCCTTGTAGGCAGACGAGCATACGGCCCACCTGATGGTGAGTAGTTACCGTCGCCCCTAGACGTCAGCAATGCCAGGGACAGAGCCAAGTGGATCTATCATAAGTGACCTACCATTTGGTTGGCCAAAATAATAATTTATTAATATTTGCCAAAGCCACATTAAGTATGCTATTTCAGAACACAACCTTTACTATGCTCAGATAAAAAACGCACATATCCAACCTCAAAGGAATTAGGGGCGAGCACACTCAACGGAGTTGCCCAAAGCGCGACTTTTATAGGCTTAAAATGAAAGCCGAGTGGTTCTAATTAACGCTCCGCCTACACTTTTCGTAAGGCCAAAAAGCGATGCTACCAAAATATTAAAATTTAAGTTGTACGTGACGAGCGCCGAGCTCATCTCTAAAACCAATTAAACAGCTAAAATGCTAAAACCAAACGCTTTAAATATACGACCGGTGTAATTTACTGTGGTGTTTGGAATACGTAACACAGCTCAGTTTTGCAATTTGGGCTGAATAATTAAACTGAAATAGGTAGTAGATACATCATAAATTCTACAATTTGTTGTATAGTAAAATACATGTTTAGATATTATTTTGAAATGATGATCACAATCTATTTTAGTTTAATCTAGCTTGCTGTTTTTATTTTTTTATGTAATGGTTTATGTACTGGTTAGCCCAAAGATTATCTAATGTTTTACCGATTTGACGGTAACACGGACTACTTTCTCAAATTCTCTTCATAACCCTTTTGCCATGTAACAAAAAATGGGAAGTATAAGAAGTCGTCTTAAAAGACTCGTACCCAAGCCCTAAAGTCTTAAAAAAAACGGTTACCACAGATAATAAACATGGTCTCAGCTTAGCGCACCCAGGATCAACATTCCAATTCATTGAACGTGCAAACTCATTGAATTTTGCATTGTAATATAACGCTTTAGCTAAAATTGAAACACTATTTACTTCATAAAACACGATAAGACTTTAGCTTAACTTAATTAAAGAAAACGTTGCACGAACCACGACGAACAGACCAATTCATTTCTACTTAATTACTTCCCCGAATGAGAAGACAGTAATGAGAGTGCTAAATTGGTAAATTATCGTTAATCCAAATATGTTTTAGCTGATGGAAATTTAATTGATAAACTATGGAGTTTTTTTGTTGTTGTAAATCTTGATTTAACACTAAAAGAAGCTCATAAGTTTATCTAACGCATTTTTTTTAGTAATTACTTAAAAACACATACAAAATACGAAAAATACAATAAACTAACAAGAAATTCGAACAATAACATCGTTCATCAAGCTTATATCACGACAACAAGGTTCTGAAAGTAATTTAATAATTGCATAAAAATCTCTAGTCGTAACTGCGAAATGGGGTATTTACGGAAGTTCTCTTGGAACTGTAACAATTTTGAAGTATATTACACCTTGTCTAGTTCGCTACAAGTCGGACGAGATAATGAGGATACTGTAACTAAACTTGAGTCCTTAGAACTTATATCTCAAGGTGGGTGGCGCATTTGTGTTGTGGATGTCTATGGGCTCCAGTAACCACTTAACACCAGGTGGGCTGTGAGCTCGTCCACCCATCTAAGCAATAAAAATAAAATAAAATAAAAGTTGTAACAATTTTGAAGTATATTACACCTTGTCTAGCTCGCTACAAAGCGGGCGAGATAATGAGAATAGTAGTTCCAGAACTGAAAAGATCCGTAACCTCAATAGGTCGGAGCACGTCCCTATTGCTGACGTCGAGTAACACGCACACGAGGAATTTCTAATTTAGCCGACTCACTGTTCCTTTTACTTACTACACAGGTAAAAAATAATAATAAAAAGAGGCCCGTATCTTTGTAGTAGGTAGTAGATGAAGCGCGTAGTGCTTTTCATGGAATTCCGCACTAGTACAGACGGGAATTTCATTAGTACTGGAAAAAAGATTTTAGACATGAATTCAGTATTTTATATTTTATTACTTAGCGTGGATTTTTTAAATAAATGTGCTAGTTTATAATTTGTGTATATGCCAGTACAATTCGGTCATCTTTTTTTATTTACAAATTTCGTTGGTTTCAGTTTGAAAGATGGGGCAGCTGTTGTAACTATACTGAGACCTTAGAACTTATATCTCAAGGTGGGTGGCGCATTTACTTCTTTTTTTTCCTACCTATGCTGGTAGCCTGGAGCGGCTATTCCACCGTAATCGTAATCCGCGCATTTACGTTGTAGGTGTCTATGGGCTCCAGTAACCACTTAAAAACCAGGTGGCCTGAGAGCTCGTCCACGCACCAAAGCAATAAACTAACAAAAAATGTTCTTATACCTTCCTCGATTAGCGCTCTTTTTATTAGTGAAAACCGCATTATAATCGGTTACGTGAAAAGAAATGCAATTATCGACTTTACGTCTCAGAAACAAGACAATTGTTTTACAATACCATACAATTAATGTTTAGAATTCTTATTTCAAGACGGGTGACGTCATTACCAATATGATATCAATGCGCCCTAGTAATCAACTAACACGAAGTGCCCTGAGCACAATCACACGTCCATAAAACAAAAACAAAAAAAAACTCCCTTCGATGCAACCTTTCACAACACTAAAATTGATTTACAACTAAAGTTGTTCCTAAACGATTTTAATGGTCGTATAAATAACGCAAGTTTTGTCTACAATACGACAAATTACAAGCCAAACGGAACATTGTCGGTTCGTGAAGATTTATTTGGACAGCCATTGCACAACAGAGGTCATTTAACGCCGATGCTATAACGTTATTAATTGCTTTATAATATAAACTATTTGATAAATAGATTTATCTGTATATATTTCAATGATTTCAACGTATATAACATATTTCAGTCTCTAGTGTCCATAACACAGGGAATCTTAATTTGGGCCGGATTACCGTGTGTGATTTGTTCCCAGTTATTATTATTCTATATGCTTAGTACGAATTTTTTAAGGTTCTCGATAGCGTAAGAGTTAACTCGAATTTGTATGCAGTTGAAACAGCGCCCCTAGCGGCAAACGTGGCAAACTTCCCAATTGCATACAAATTGGCGTTAACTTTTACACTATCGAGAACGTTAAAAAACTCGCACTAGGCATACTGGTCTGAAGTAAACCGTAACAATTGATCGGAATGGCAGGTCAAAGGTTTTGAATATAAATCTATGTTCTCTTGACTATAATGTCTGAAAAAATAAGAGAACGAAGCAAATGACATATTAAGATTCTTGAAGTAAGTAGAGTGTTCACTTCGGTTTTAGTGAGTCCGTGAGCCTGGAGAAACTATTTTTCGAAACGCTGGACAAAATGTAATGGTAGCACGCGAGATTAAGCCGTAAAATAATTTTAATGAGGTAAACTTAATTACGATATTATATCTTTTTTTATTAACTTATAAACGTACCATATTTTGTAATCATAAATATTTAGCACCATGCAAAATACACGATGATAAATCTATATATTAATACGTGAAGCAAATATTTTGTATCCCTTTTTACGAAAATTGCGCGGACGGAGGAGTATCAAATTTTCCACACTTATAGAGAATATAGAGAAGAAGTGCACAAAGCTAATATTTTTTTAAAATAATGCATAAAAGATACATTAAATCAATAAAGAAAACATTACACACACTACATGCCATGTATTTGACGCACACACGCATACATACTATTTATTGTCAAACTTTTGTTCTTGACGTCTATGGTCAAATTGAGAATAGATTAAATATTGTTTGTCTTTATTAATATTTTTTTATAGTGTAGCCTTGGCGAAATTTGTGATTATAGAAGTATAAAATACAATAATAATAGTGTACAAACTTACAATTCCAATTAATTATAGTCGAATTTCGACTACTGCGGGACCACTAGTAAATAATAAATAGACAATACGAAATTGTAACTGATTAATTAATGTAATTTGACTTAATTTTTTCTATGAATAATATTTTTAATTGCCAGTACCAGTATATTTTACAAAGATAGATCTTTGTAAAGAATATAGATGCGGCGATATGTTTCTTGTACACGATTATATGAGGAAGCGAAATTCATGTTTGCTCTCAATAAAAATATTAGAATACAATCCAATACACTTTTACGTTTTATTGGATACAAATCAAACTTATTGATATCAAATATCGCGTGTGATATCAATTTCGTGTCGCGTATTCATATACAGATTTTCTAAGGAACGAAATTCGTGTGCAGAAATGTGCCGCCAGCTTTATTAGATTCTTGTTATAATGTGATTTTGTGACATAGATCGCGAAGATACATATAAATGAAATTTTATGATCACAGTCTAGACGCTGTGGCAGTAGACCGGAGCTCGCGAATACCGAAACTTCTGAGCTTGTGCCGAAAAATAGTGTCTATGATTTTACTACTTAGGCAGTATACATATAAAGTTAGAAAGAGCTAAGCTCAGCTCTACCGTGCTCATTGGAAATAAGACATGTAGATAGCCGTCTTAAACAGTCGATCATTCGTTTAAAATGTTTTTTTTTTTTGTTTAGATGGGTGGACGAGCTCACGGTCCACTTGGTGTTAAGCGGTTACCGGAGCCCATAGACATGTACAACGTAAATGCCGCCACCTACCTTGAGATATAAGTTCTAAGATTCTAAGGTTACAACGGCTGCCACACTCTTCAAACTGAAACGCATTACTGCTTCGCGGCAGAAATATGTACTTACCCGTGCGGACCCACAAGAGGCCCTGCCACCAGTAATTATGCAAATTACAAATTTACAGGTTTGATTTGTCTTATCCTTTATTTAGGCCACGACGACTTCAAGTTTTTTTTTTTGTTGACCTTGTAAATAGATAAGCATACGGCCCACCTGATAGTTACCGTCGCTTATGGACGTCATGGGCAAAACCAACCAACCGCTGCCTACCGAAATCCCTTCAATAAAAATATCAACATTCTGATTCTAGAACCATAATCGGACTAAGTTTGTAAAGGAGTTCATGTTCTGGTTTAAATTAAAATGTAGCATAAAAACTCATTACCGCAAGCGAATATTCATTAAAAATCATTGCTATTTCAATGGTTGAATTTTGCTAAAACCTACCCTCTGTATATCTGTCGGCACTAACTGAAACGGAAAGCCCGTTAAAAAGCGTTAAAACATGGCGGATAAAAACAAAACTGGGAGCAACGGGAACGCGAACTAACAGCCACGAGAAATGCGGTTAGCAAATATGTTTCTGCAACGAATAGTGTGTGGGATACAACTTGACAACGCCAGATAAAATAACGCTCTTCGCATTTTATAAAGTGCTGTTAAAATATAAATGCTTTTATACAATTTCGTACTCAACGTATTTTGTTTTTGTGACAGAAGATTTTTTTTTGTTCTATACATAAATGTTATCGTTAACTTTACAATAAAAATAAAAATTGTTTTATTAATAACAAAACGGTCTCGCAGGAACCACGTGCTAATTTTGTTATTGAAAACATAGATAATACACATAAATTAGTTATAGATAAGCAACTCAAGCACTCAACAAAAATGTTTACGGGCGTCAGCCACTAGATGGCTTCGCCTCGGTTAGTTTCTCATTGCTCCTGTAGATTAGATTATATCGAGTAGATTGATAAAATTTAGTAAATTTGTCTATAACAAATAAAGACTTGTATGTTTTTTTTTAATTTCTGTATTTAGCTATACAACATATAAGTTTAGGGGCATCCGCTACAAGATATCGATAGTTGCCATATAAAAAATAATATTTGTCTTACAGTAGCGCAGGTTCAGGTCCCTGATCGGAAAGAATAAAAACACTTTGCTTTTTTCCGAAATAAAGAGTTTTTTTTGTGTCACTCTCTGGTCCATAAGCTACCTATCGATTTGCAGATCCGCAGTATGTAAATTCACGATCCACAGAACACAATGTCGTATTAGTTATAGCATTGTGTACGCAGCATTGGCAGGGTTATGTCATTTACCATGACACAAATATCCTGCGTCAATAAAGTTTATAAACTATTTTTGTACGGAATTTTATTCAAATTTGTTCAGCTATTTTTTCGTGATGATCTAACAAATATCCAAATATCCAAACTTTCTTAATCATGATAGTAATATTATAGTATAGATTAAGCAAATTATTAACAATTATTCAACTCATAATGATATCTAGTTTTAATACTCGCAAAAACTTAAGAAAGTACTTTGTACAAATATTTTAAATTAGTTATCTTCTATTGTAAATGACACTAGGACTACACTGATAATGTAAATGTACTCTGTCTTTCAAATGACGTGATGTGATGTCATATTAACGATCAGTGTGATTAGTGCGAGTTTTTTAACGTTCTCGATAGCGTAAAAGTTAACTCAAATTTGTATGGAGTTCAAACGTTTGCCTACGTTTGCCGCTAAAGGCACTGTTCCAACTTCAAAGAAATTTTAGTTAACTTTTACGCTCTCGAGAACGTTAAAGAACTCGCACTAAGCACACTGTTGTATGCAGTGAATCTAAACTGCGGACCGGATATAAAGCGAGACACACACAGTGCTAACGTCGCTGCGTCAACGCTAAACCGCTGGAGATAAGCATCTCTCACGCTAACGACTTCGGTGGAGCGATTTTATTGCACCTCATTGGATGCGGGCATAAGCTACAAGAGACCGCGATTTATCTTTTAATTTTATTGACATAACCTTAATGATTTTATTAATTTTAACCTTAATTTTACACAGAAAAAAATATTAGAAAGAGAACAATTAAAATAGTATGTACAAAACGCATTTTAAGTCTCATCAGCTTAACTCATACATGCTGTCGGAGATATAAAAGGACATAGTTTACCTTTAATCAAAAAAACAACTATTAAACTATAAAATAACAGAGACATATTTGTTCTAAGTTAAAGGGAATAATGCCGCCCATAACCTAGGTAATCTATTATACATAATATTAGTCATTACATATTGACACATGACATCAAAAACAATTATTCAAACCATTATCAATCTATTCCGAAAAGACATACTATTTCGGGGAAATTATTACACAGCAATTTTCTTCAAATACACTAAGACATCATAATCTTGAACTATTTATTAGATAACCTAACTAGTAAATACATAGATAATATCGCTCTAGGCTAAGTTTTACGCCAACATTCAATTTTATCGAGAATGTGCTAAGTGATTTATGCCCTGGCTTATTCATAATGAGGCTCATCCAACATAAATACGAACTAACGACATGCCTGTAAACGCTGTTATGTTGGCACATTCGTTCTTATTTGTGCGGAGATTGCCTGTATTGTCTACATCCCTTCGAGGAACAAAGGGGAGCTTTTATTACATAGTGCGTCATAGATTTCAACTGAGCAAAACTACGTAAAGCTACTAAGTAGGTTTTTTTTATTGCTTATATGGGTAGACGAGCTTACAGTCCACCTGGTGTTAAGTGGTTACTGGAGGCTATAGACATCTACAACGTAAATGCGCCACCCACCTTGAGATATAAGTTCTAAGGTCTCAGTATATATATATATATATNACTTATTGCGTCCTGTATATGGACGCAAGATTGTCCATTTCTCAAATTCAGCCAGAGGTAGCCGAAAGATCCGTACAATGCGTGGGTAAAATATTGGCATGGACGTTATTTTGTCACCGGATTGATTCTCAGCGTATTTCTTAGTTCCGCTGTTTGGCACGCGAATTTTGGAGGTCGCTTCTCCGCGGCGTATATCGGTAGCGTATATTGGATATTTTGTTTACGTATATTGCACCGATAATTTGGCTTCTGTATATAAAAAAAGTTTTTATCGATTCCAATTTGTGGTTTAATTACGTCACACAAAATGACACCGTTCCGAGGGAAACGCGGGAACAACAGGGGTGAGGGGCGGAGTTAGCATGCGTCATACAAGCGCTGTGATTTTGTTTGCAAATTTTGCAATTCTGTTCCGGCCGGCGCGGACGCAACGACGCTAGTGGTGTGAATATCAGTATAGTGGAAGAAAATAACAGCCACCATGAAAAGAAGTGCCAGGATACTCTTATTAGCAAGTAAGTAGCCGCATCTTAATCTTATTACATATCTCTAAGGAGATATTTGATTTTATTACATATCTCAACTTTGTTTCTCAACAACAACAATCTCAATTTATTTGTTTTTTACAAAAAGGGGACGTCATTTGATGATATTTACAACACACAACAACAAAAACATACAAATTTACTGTTTATGGATTATTGTACGCAGTATAGTTAAGTAACTACCTACCGAGTACCTAATGAAACACGACGCAAATCTTGCGCTTGCTCTCTGTGCTAGTCTGCCTGCAGTAGTTCATCATGGTTGTCGTCATAGAAGTGGACCGTTTTTTTAAAAGAAGTGATTTTAAAACCTATTTTAAAGTAAATATAAAATGGCCTTGGCCTTCGACCCATTTTGTAAAACAAAAAAAATGTTTTAATTGTAGTGCAAAGACTGGGCATAATATCAATATTATTTTAAATCATTTTGTTCTACCTATGAGACGCAAGGACATAAAATCGCTCTATAAATCTTCATTTTTCTGGTGCAGTGTTTGTGAATATGCAATTTACGATCATTATCCTGACGACGAATGCCCTATTTGTTTTTAAACTGCATAAAAGTATTAACGGTCGGTTATATTAATTAGGTAACTACATAAGTATTAGATTTTCTTTAATTGTTTATTTTAAACAAGCAGCTATCAGGTCTGCGCGCGGGAACCTCGTTGTTAATATATTTTATGGTATTTAGGTAACAAAATGTCTTAGGTACACGTTGATACTTTCGACTTACTTGACACTTATTGTTTTTGTTTTAGGACGAAAAAAAGAAAATTCATGTGATTTATTTGATTCAGCGTTACCTACAAATCATTTAAATGAGGTTTGTACCTACACATCTATATCAATTTAAATATTTTTTAACAACTACAACTGTTTGATGCTTACGACTTATTTAGCTACTGTATTTCCAGGAAGAAATAGTTTGTTCAAGTCCTGATGTTTCTGACACAGATTCGAATTATACACCGCCTGTACAAAATGTAAGTACCTACAATTTATGATGATAGAATTTCATGATATTGATAATACTATATTAACTTAATAAAATGCCGGTTATCGTTCTCGTGGAACCCGTCGCTTGCGAGGAAGATTTTTGCGCTATAGGCAAAAGGGTAACGTACACGATATTAGATTTTAAAATGCCGTACTTTGACATATAGGGACAATATAATATTTTTATGTAGATTTTATTTTCAACTATCGCGTAATAAACAAAAAACATACTAAAAATGTAAATAATTCAGCGCCAGCGAATTTGTTAGTACTCACTGTAGGTATGAACCGTGCAGTATGACGTCCCACGCCGCGGGAAACGATATTATTTGAAATTATAATAATATAGATATCCACGTAATCTTTTAGTTTTTTAATTATTTTCTTTATTAAATACGTTCTTTTAAAAAAAAGTAAAAAAAAATCCGTTTGTACAAATTTTCACATTTTAAACTCAATATCCATCCACTTAAGTCAAATATGTTTTTAACAATGCAATATTTTTCTATCACAGTTTAACAGTCATATGCTAATTTCATCTTTGCAGACTTCTTCTGATGAATCTTGTTTATACAATGACAAGACCTTGGATCAAGCTTGCTCATTTGGTAATGTACCTCATGCAACTGAAGAGTTTCATCAGGACACCTACTCATTATTAGAACCTAAGCTTTTGTCCCACAAAAACATTGATGAACCTTTAAATTTAGAAACCTCAATAATCTGTAATGATAGAGGACTGATACCATGGACTGCAGAACAAAAAAAAATTTGCACTACATTTTTTAAATTTCATATAAAAAACAAACAACCACCTAAAAGACATGAATGTGAGGCTCTTAAAGAGAAACACCGAGACCTCCTGATCAATAAGGATTGGCTCAAAATAAAAGTATTTATACAAAACACTTACACTAAGAAATAGAACTGACAAGCGTTCTTTCAAAATTCGTCCTTTACTCTCAGGTCTTAATCGATATCGTTATTTTTTTCATTCTTACCGGGCGGTTTTATATGATACATATTATTATTTATTAGTTATTATTTTATTTCTGGTACTTGAAAACTGGTGCATTTTGTAATTTAGGTGTCCTGATAAACATGCTAAAACTCTCCGAGAAGGACGGGAGACTCGACGAAATTCGACGACTCGTCACTTTTGCATAATTTTTAATGTTATCTTAATTAACAACTGTACTAATAATAGAGACCAAATACACGTTTAATTTTGCATTTTTGGGCTAAATGGGCAAGAGACAGAAGCTCGCGACTGATTTAATTTAAGCATAGTGAATGTGACCATAAACATATTTTGTAACGTTGTAGACGTTTTTGTTATATTTTAGGTTATTTTGGTATGTTTGAATGAATGTAAGTACATGATTACATAATTATGTTGTGTATCTGATTTGAATGACTGTTATTATTTAAGTAATTAATATTGTGCCTCATCTTTTAATAAGAGCTACGTAGATCATGACTGATTTGTTACTTTATAATTTTTATTATATTTAATACTTAGTGACCTGTACTGTACGCCTACCGCAATTGTTTTAGTTATTTAGGTATTTTTTTATTTGATTTTGAAAATAAATTACACAACACTGCTCTTATTTATTAATTAAAATAAATAAGAGCATTGTTGTGTAATTTATTTTATTTATTTTTGAGATTTTGTACTGATATGTGTGATATGTGATTGTTCATATTCCTGAGCGTTTTCTAAGCGTTTTTGTTCTATTGTACTTACTTCATTTATATAAATAAAACTTCATTTATATAAAAAAAATGTTTTATTTCGTGTTCATAGTTAAATTTAGAAAAATGACACTCAAATAAAAGTAATATACTCACGCATAAACCTAATTGGAAGAAAACTGAGAAAGATGAAAGAAATATGTCTAATCTCGACTAAAGGAAACCCGAAATACAAGGTGGAAGGTGGTGGTAGGACCTCTTGTTTACTGGTGGTAGGACCTCTTGTAAGTCCGCACGGGTAGGTACCACCACCCTGCCTATTTCTGCCGTGAAGCAGTAATGCGTTTCGGTTTGAAGGTTGAATGCAGCCGTTGTAAATACTGAGACCTTGAAACTTATATCTCTAGGTGGGTGGCGCATTTACGTTGTAGATATCTATGGGCTCCAGTAACCACTTAGCACCAGGTGGGCTGTGAGCTCGTCCACACATATAAGTAATAAAAAATAATAATGGAAAAGTTATTTAGAAAGATTCGCGCCCTCTCACCACAACAAGCGTACTGGCGACTAGCTAGGACCCTCAAATCGGAAAATATCGCCAATATACCTCCCTTCGTATGCCCCTCACGCCAACCCTCGGCTTTCCAAAAACTCTCAGACGCATTACTCCACTTCACCCCATCCATCATTAACGAAGTTAAAGAAGAAATCACGAACTCACAACAAAGGAAAGCCCCCGGATCCGCCAGAAACAATTCTCGCCTTTTAAAAATTTTACCCGCCCAACTAATAATCATGCTAGTTTCCATTTTAAATGCCGCTATAATGCACTGCATCTTTCCCGTGGTGTAGAAAGAACGTCATCGGCATACACAAACCTGGAAAACCTAAAAACGAACCCACGAGGTACAGTCCGATCAGCATTCTCTCAGTGTTAGGCACATTATACCAGTTATTATTACGCAAACGCTCTGGGACCTCATCTCCTCGAAAGGCATCCTGATCGACGAACAGTTCGGGCTCGCTCTCTCCTCGCTACTTTTTAGCCTGTCAATTAACGATAAAACCCGGTCGCCGGCGACACAGATAGCCCTTTTCGCAGATGATACGGCTATTTACTACTCGAGTAGGAACATGTCGTTCATGCATAGTAAACTCCAGATCGCGGCCACCAATTTAGGACAGTGTGTCCGGGGGTAGCGCATCGACATCAACCCTACGAAAATCACACCCGTGGTTTTTTTCCCTACCTATTCTAGTAGCCTCAAGGGGTTATTCTAGATTCACCGAATCAGAAGGTGAGCTCACGGGGCTCTAACCGGGAGTGTTACTAACACTGGCCCTAGCAAGAGCAGTTTTCACAGAATCTACCACCGCGTCGGAAACGCGATCCACCGCCAAGTCTTCGACTAACGAACTAATCTATAGACATACCCCAGTGAATATCACTGGTGGTAGGACCTCTTGGGAGTCCGCACGGGTAGGTACCACCACCCCGACTATTTCCGCCGTGAAGCAGTAATGCGTTTCGGTTCGAAGGGTGGGGTAGCCGTTGTAACTATACTGAGACCTTAGAACTTATGTCTCGAGGTGGGTGGCGCATTTACGTTGTAGATGTCTATGGGTTCCAGTAACCACTTAACATCAGGTGGGCTGTGAGGTCGTCCATCTAAGCGATAAAAATAATAATAATAATAAAAAAAAAAAAAACAGTGGGTTGCAATTCCGTTCCGCTGATAGATCTATTATCTATCTATTATCTATTACATTAATCGAAGACGGCAGCACTCCAAAAAGTATACGGTATCGATATTACTATAACTTTAGGAGGAAGCAGCAACCTCAAAACAATTTATGGAGTACACACAGAAAAAATATTCGGTACCAATATAATCTCAAATATAGAAAGTAGTCATGTAATTAGTGGAATGCATAGAATAAATACAGGGCAGTATACGGAACTGATATATCCATACATTTGGATGGATGTCGAAAAACTGATTAAATGTATGGAACAAATACAGAAATATACAATGTGACACATTATTTCCCTCATGAACGGATGCAAGGAACCAGCGAGAATTATTTCAAATTGAATATCTTATTTTCGAATTTAAATAAAATTTCTTGTCGGTAATAGAATTCACACGACACCAATGTAACTATATTCGCACGAATAATAGTTTAAAACCCATTGGAAACGGTGGATGCAACAGGGTTCGACTATGAAAAGACGCAAGAAGTCTTCATCGATTTAAATATATATATATATATATATATATATATTTATATATATATATATATATAACAGCTGCCCCACCCTTCAAACCGCATTACTGCTTCTCGGCAGAAATAGGCAGGGTGGTGGTACCTACTCGTGCGGACTCACAAGAGGTCCGACCACCAGTAAAAACGTACAATGGTTTTTTTTTTAAATCACCGGTGTAAAATTCATAGTACTGACTGATTGAATCATCAACTCAGAGCTTAATCCACTACAGCTATAAACTTAAAGATTAGGTAATTGAAACCTTTATGATGTAAGCATTAAGGAATGTTTTATGTAAATTTCACCCATAAGGGTGTAAAGTATGTGATTAATGGTGGTAATAAGAAGCCTTTGGTTTTCAAAGTAAAGAAAGAACTATATGAGTAATATATCTATCTTTTTCAGGTCATAAATAAATTTACGGAAGTAAAAAGTGTTTTCCAAAATTGTATCCCTAAGGTGAATTCGGGGTTAAAAATTTCGTCACTTTTAAAGAACAAAACATTAAATTCAATATTAAAACTTGTTATGTAAGCTTTAGGAAAACCTATCAAATGCAAAATAATCATACGTGATTATTAAACATAATGTCATTACTGTACTTATAAAGGCACAATATGCTGATTCACCCTTGCTTAATGGAACGGGTCGTGAGTAAAATATTAGTTAAATAAATGTGTACATACTTCATGTCTTCATACTTTGTTTTTTTTTTCATTGACTTTGATAATGATGTTCTTCGCCATGCCTATACTACATTATGAATATTGTGATTGAAGTATTGTATTTGACTTTCTTATTGTAGCCACCTGGAAAGCAGTCCTTTTTTTACCTATGCTGATAGCCTTGAGAGGCTATATCAACGTTACCCTAGCGTGTAGTGTTGCTAACACTGACCCTAGCAAGAGCAGTGCTTCGCAGAATCTACCACGGGATCGGAAACGCGACCCACTGAGAAGATCCGGCGAGAAACTCAATGGGCTCTATAACTATACAATACTATAAAAAGCTGCTGATATGCCCGGCCTTCTATCCTATTTATTGAAACTAATATTCAGACCTGTGGAGTGTTTTAGATTCTGAATTGAGTGTTTTATTATACCATACTGGTGGTAGGACCTTTTGTGAGTCTGCGCGGGTGGGTACCAACACCCTGCCTATTTCTGCCGTGAAGCAGTAATGCGTTTCGGTTTGAAGGGTGGGGCAACTGTTGTAACTATACTTGAGACCTTAGAAATTATATGGCGGGTGGTGGGTGGCGCATTTACGTTGTGGATGTCTATGGGCTCCAGTAACCACTTAACACCAGGTGGGCTGTGAGCTCGTCCACCTATCTAAGCAATAAAAAATATATATCGGCTATATGAAACAATTGAAACGAAAACCATAGCTGAAGAACGCAAATTAAATAGTTTAAACACAGTCTCATTTCGTATCAAACCGTGAACACAAAATGATGAGTTCCTGATTCACGGTCATCACGGTCCTTCACACAGCGGCAGTGCAGCCCGAAAACATTTTCATGTAAAATGTAAATCTCCGGCACTTGAAGAGCATTTAACAAGGTCTTACTTTTCATTAAAAGCCCGCTCGGAAAAGCCTCAAGCCTCCAAATATGGAAATTAGTGAACGGAGGGCCCTCTAGTGACTGTGCAAGTAAAAAGTGAAGTTTCACACCGCAGATAAGTAGGAGAGTCTGAAGGACCCTCGAGATAAGGCCGGCGGAGGTCTTTTGGCGCAAAAGATGAAAGATTCGAGTCGACTAAGTGTTTTTTCGTTTAATTGGAGATGTTTCTTTTTCAGCTCTCTTTTTTCGCTATGTTGAATCATTGTATTTGATATCAATTTGAGATTGAGAGTGAGATTGAAAACCGCGTTTCGCCTTTAGAAAAACAGTCTAGGTGTTCATTGGCACAAAATGAATCGATGCAATCGTTCATTTTACATGACCGATGCATTTGCACCGACTCAGTCGACAGAAATACACTTTTAAACGTCCTGACGTCACTCGTTAGTCATTAATATGAACCAATCGGAGTTCATGATCGTCCAAGAGTTCGTTCAATAATGGCCAATGTCATTTATTGATGATACCAAATACATATAAGGGAACGTACCCATACTACGTGACCCGTTTAGGGGGGGAGCGGAGTCTTTAAAATACTACGGTCGGTCACAGGAGCGGGGGGGTGGCTCAGGTTTTTGTCACGTAGTCGATTTTAGTGAGAGAAATCTCGTATTTTTTCAACCTATATTCGAATATAGCGCGCAGTGTTTAGCGCTTTGTAAACTCACACTACATATTTCACTAGTAATTTAAGTGTGCATGCAGTCTTATGCAATAAAGACGAGTATGAACCAATTTTTTTTTTTTTTCAATTTTTGTCCTGTGAAATAATTAAAAATCATAATTATGAATTTCTACGTGAAAACTAAAGGGGGAGAGGGGGTCTTGGCATATACTACGAGTGATCACCGAGGGGAGGGAGAGATCGAAAAAACTAAAAAAATAGGTCACGTAGTATGGGTACGTTCCCTAATAATACATTTTATCTTAATATATAATAAAACATATTATTATATTCGAAACTGTAACAAATAGTAAAATGCGCGTGATGGTTTTATCATTTAAAATTTTCAATAAGTTTTAGGTAATTGGATTAACAGAAAAAAAATCAACTTTATAATTCCACAAGTCTCCATAATCGACTCGGATAATTCAAATTATTTCTTTCAAATAGAACGCCGATGGAACTGCCAATAGATTTTAATTTATAAAGTAGTAGCTTGAATATTAAATGGTCTTAGTAAGGTACATATAATATTTAAGTATTTTCTTCGGTTTAATGAAGACCATGACAGTTGAATATTTGATTAGGCAACTTTAAGGCTTTAATAGAAATTCATTAACTTTAGATACTTGTTTCTGAATTTCGTCGTCTTCGCTAGTTACCGCTACTAGTAAATGAGATGTACTAAGCTAAGCTAAGCTAATAGCTGTCCGATCTTAGCGTATGGATTTCAGTATTCGAAGACCCATATCGTTGACTCTAAGTTCTAAACGGGTGGGTTTACTACATAATAGTTTAGACCTAAAAGTTTGATCGTTAGTACAGTCAAAATTGTTAAGGATCATGCAATCCGACGGTCCACTTTTTATTAAGTTGTTACCTATGACGTCACTGGTCTTATATATTAGAGCACGAGCATTTTCCGAAGTAAACTTATAATGAAAATTGGCATGTTTTTTTTACATTTTTGTTATTGTAGATCGGTTAGATGAACACATAACTAGTAATGAGCTACTGGCCTTAGCTATAAATTTCATACAACAATTTCGTCAAAATAGCAGAATAGCAAAATAGGAGAACTGTATGTAATGTATATTTTACGTTTCCCCTCTTAAAAGCTTTTCAGGAAGTTTCTAAAATAAATTCAAGTCACTATGTCAGTGTTGAACTTCGCTCGAAAGATAAGCAGTGGCTCACTAAGTTGAAGCTTAATGAGGACTCCGGGGTTTAACTTGAGCTAAAAATACTGAAAGCTTTCTAAAATTCACGCTCATATTTAAACGGAGAAAAAACAGCTTTAATCTTCTGTAACTAAACTATGAACATAAATGTTTCTATGATTTTAATTGGTCCATAACCTTTTTAACCGGTTGTGGTCAAACATGTCATATTTGGCACTCCAGTAAACATTTTTGATATAGTGCCATTGAAATATGATAGGTAGCACTCCAGTAGAAATCAAGATTTCTGTTTTTTGATGCAATTAGCAAGTAAGTGTAAAATCGAGTTTCAATAGTAACAAATATTTGCCGGACCATATAATAATACTTTATACTTCATTTTCTTCATCTATATCCGAGCAGAGTAGTAATACCTTTAATTTCTATGCAGAGGACTAGTGGTTAGGCATATTGCATATATATATACAAGGTTGTAGTATATGGTCCTGTTTAGCTCAATATCATGAAGTAATTATTAGCATCACGCATTTAAGTAGTTATACATACATAAGCATGTGTGTGTGCAACTTATACGCGCTAGAAGTGTCATTTTCAAAATTATTTCCTTCTCATTCACTCATAAGCTAATCATAAAGATGCATATGTTTGTTCCTTTGTGACGTAGTAAGTAAGCACTTATATAAACATGTAACGTTTAATTATGAGAGCAGAAATAATACTCAGAAGTGATCAGTCGTTTGAATACCTTAGTCCCGTTTAGTTTCCCTTATCGCTTTTCAAGTAACTTTTCATCGAATTCTGTCATTAACTTTTCATATAGCTTAAAATTATAACAGTGAGTAATAAAAAATACTTTAATAAATTTCGTTCAGAATCTAAAAAACAATTTGAATTATACATGTTTATATACTGTGATTTGTATATACATATAAATCTAAGTGTATGTATAAATTTAGCTATATATTATATTATACCGGTTATCTTATAGTTATTAGTATTACTTTTATTTTTTAAATGTTAGTTGTACTTTTGTTTTGTTGCACACACGTATGCAGTATTATGATTTCGTAGAAGTAAGCTTATATCTGAATAAGGCCCGTGTTTTCTATAATACATACCATTAAAATGTGCCTTTTATTGTAGTGTTATTTTATAATACAAATAAATAATAAAATTGCGCTGAAAAAAAAACCATTTTTAATCTTATCATCCTTGTCAAATTATTAAGCCAACAAGTTAGTCAGACATCTTGTTGTTGGAAAAAAATAACCTCAAAAAGTATCAATTACATTTATAAATAGACACAGGTGAAATTAATCAACAAGTGTAGTAGAGTAATAGAAGTGGAACAAACTTTACCATCATAACAACACCTTTTAACATTAAAAGCGTATTCATATTTCTTTAGCAAACAAAATGCGTACAGTAAAATGATTGATGGTTCGATTACGTTCATTCGTACCACAGCTCACTATTTATGCAACGCGATTCGTATCAAATATATTATTGCTTGAAAACTTTTCGCGATCCATTTCGTGTACTCCGCGAAAAGTATGAAACATTCCCTCGAAATTATTTATTCGTTCTTTGTTCCGGAACAAAATGTAACTCAACGAATTGCAGAGCTGAGCAGAGAATGTATTATGTAGAAATGTACTCGTGATAAAATTTCGGAACTTCTGAACGTTTCCGCGGGCGTTTTGTTTGATAAAGCCCCAGAAAGTACAACGAAGACACGTTGAGGTACTTATTTTCACAACTTAAATACGCAAGCGTAACAAAACAATAATATGCTGCAGTGCATGCAATGTAACACAAAACAAAGAGGTCGACGTGCTACCTAACCTATGCATCAGCTCGCCGAGTTTCTCGCCAGATCTTCTCAGCGGGTCGCGATTCCAATCCGGTAGTAGATTCATTCGCGAAGCAATTGCTCTGTTAGGTATCCTTCGGAGGCGCTCGGGTAGCTGTTAGCAAATCCCACCCCTCTTGGCTGAGCCTTTGCTCGCCCACCTGTCCTGGTGAAATTGGAAAGGCCTCCGGGCCAACAGTAATCTTTCAATCATAAAAAAAGAAAAAAAAATGTAACACAAAATCAACTTATAATTTTTTTTCCAACGGTCGTCACTAGTGCGATGACGTCTTTAGCATAATATCTGAACACATTTATTCAAATGACCATAACAATATATGCTTATCCAACACCTGAGATCCTCTTATAGTGAAGATGAAAACCCGAGTCAAATAAAATTACCCAAGTAGTACCCAATAAGTTCGTTCTGTGTGAAATGAAAAGTAAAATTCTAGAAATGTTTTTATAGATACATAGACTGTAGTTAACACAATGTTCAAATATCGACGTATATCATCTTAATCTTTGGTGACCGCGAATACTGTAAATCGTTCGACACATCGGAAATAATACAATGACAATAAAATCTTGCGACGCAGTACGACATTGCTTCACCGAAATATTAAATGCAAATTTTGTTTACGAGAAAACAAACCACATTTGCGATTCTCAAACAAACTTAAATGAAAATAAAAACCCTCATAAACATAGTTCTCTTATGATGGGTACAATTTACTTCAAAAGTTCAGGGCATAAAACGCTGGAAAACAGTTTAAATCAGCACTCCGCGTTGCGACAGCGTCGTCCGCGAAGCAGAACAAAGTTGTGGAACAAGCAAAGCGACAAATTGGATCGACTGAAGTTGAAATTATCTAAAACTAGCGACCCGCCCTCGCTTCGCTTCGGAAACTGTAATTTATTATTGATTTCTCCATTTAATTATTCTCTATTTAATGGATATTATTATACATATAAACCTTCCTCATCAATCACTCTATCTATTAAAAAAACCGCATCAAAATCCGTTGCGTAGTTTTAATGATTTAAGTATACATAGGGATATAGGGACAGAGAAAGCGACTTTGTTTTATATACTATGTAGTGATGCCACAACGTATATCTTTAACAGGTACAACAAAATATGGTATTGTCTGGAATTAGTTTTAATAGTCATTACTTTTAGAAGTGATCCTTTGTTATCTACAAACTAGCTTCTACAAAATTATCTCTGATTTTTACTGCGTAAATATTTAACAATTTTATCTGTTCACTTTATTATATCTCAACGTTCAACAGCATTTAAGAGAGATGAAGATTTTAATATAGCTTAAGCCGACGTAATCTGGAAGTAGCACTGGTTTCAACTTAAATGTAAGTAACCTCCGGTAAAAGTTCCTCCCGGGGCGTCCATTACTAAGGTCATTATAAATGAGACACGCCGAAGTTTTAATGAGAAAAGGCCTGGTATTATCGAGGACACAGATAATAGACGTTGCATGAATCCCATTTAATACGTCTCTACGGGAAAGAATTTTAAAATAATTGAATCTTTAAATAGTCGTTGTATAAAATAACGGAGATACTGTTTTACCGATGCTATTTTAAAATATTCCATTACTTAATTCTACTAACAGTAGAAGTTTATTCTGGAAAAGGTGGAACCTTTTTCCAGAAAGCTTAATGTTAAAATCCTACTGAAAGGGTTTGATGACCGACACACCCGGGAATCACACAGCGTGAGTCGCAATAAACTAAGACTTCTAGTGGGAACTCTGACAGGACACTGTACGTGTAAAAGTTAGCTCTTGTTTTAGATCCAATCTGCGGGTATTTTGAAAAAGAGCATCAAATCTAGAGAGATTGTGAAGAGTCACATACCATTTCAGTGCTATGCTTTAAGCAGCAAAAGATATTCAACCCTGGGAGAGCACTTTCTTTGCCCCGTTGAAGTGAAGAAAAATTGTCTAAGAAAACTATTTGCACAAAGATACCTATCAGCTTGCTTATAGTCCCACCACCCCTTGCTAACAAATTAAACATGTATTTTAAGCAGAGCTACCTAAAGTTTATCTTTTTTAATTTAACCATAGAAATACTAGAGATCAGGTAACATTATAAAAATGAATTGCTGTTCGTTAGTCTCGCTAAAACTCGAGAACGGCTGAACCGGTTTGGCTAATTTTGGTCTTGAATTATTTGTGGAAGTCCAGAGGTTTAAAAGGTAGATAAATATGAAAATGCTCGGAATTAAATAAAAATGACAATTTTGTTTTTACTTTGATGTCCCCCCCGTCGGACCGATTCCTTTTGTTTGTTTTAAGAAAGAAGAAAGAAAGAAAGAAAGAAATCATTTATTCGCCAAGCATAGTGAAAATGAGTTATTACATAAATTAAAAGCAGCGTGTATGCTTTGTCATTATTTGACATGCGAATTTTAGTGCAGTGCATAGTTATAATATTATATAATTTACCATTCATTCATCCATAATTCAACTAATAATTAAAAATCCATTTATTTTCAATGTCATCCCCANAGTCTGAATACTCTTCTATGTGGCAGCCCATTTTTCTTGTTTCTGAGAGTCCTAGTATGTCGCATTTTATATCTTTCAATGCATTATTGAGTTCTAAGTATCGGTGTATTGATGACAGAGACCTGACATTATAAGTTCCAATTTTTATACAATTCTTAAAGTCTTTGTTCAGTTTAGTGGTTTTTTGATTTTGTGGTTTTTGTGGTTATATGGTCTTATTAAGGTACATATAATATTTAAGTATTTTCTTCGGTTTAATCAATACCATCACAGTTTAATATTTGATTAGGCAACTTTAAGGCTTTAATAGAAATTCATTAACTTTAGATACTTGTTTCTGAATTTAGTCGTCTTCTTACCGTTACTAGTAAATGAGATGTACTAAGCTAAGCTAAGCTAATAGCTGTCCAATCTTAGCGTATGGATTTCAGTATTCGAAGACCTATATCGTTGACTCTAAGTTCTAAACGGGTGGGCTTACTACATAATAGTTTGGACCTAAAAGTTTGATACTTAGTACAGTCAAAGTTGTTAAGGACCATGCAATCCGAAGGTCTCACAGTCCACTTTTTATTAAGTTGTTACTAGGACCTATGACGTCACTGGTCTTATATATTAGAGCACGTACATTTTTCTAAGTATCGACGTCACCCAAAACAGGTCAATATGGATCCTCTCGATCCATTAACGGTGCTTTTAGGTACCACAAGCACCGATCACCATCCTCGTCGAACCCGTCGCTTGCGACGAAGGGCTTGACGAGCGAATTAACCCACAGACACAGCCCACTGAGTTTCTCGCCGAATCTTCTCAGTAACTCACATGGTAATGAGCTGTTGGCGTCATACAACAACTTCTTCAAAATAGCAGAATAGCAAAATAGGAGAACTTTATGTAATGTATATTTTACGTTTCCCCTCTTAAAAGCTTTTCAGGAAGTTTCTAAAATAAATTCAAGTCACTATGTCAGTGTTGAACTTCGCTCGAAAGATAAGCAGTGGCTCACTAAGTTGAAGCTTAATGAGGACTCCGGGGTTTAACTAGAGCTAAAAATACTGAAAGCTTTCTAAAATTCACGCTCATATTTAAACGGAGAAAAAACAGCTTTAATCTTCTGTAAATAAACTATGAACATAAATGTTTCTATGATTTTAATTGGTCCATAACCTTTTTAACCGATTGTGGTCAAACATGTCACATTTGGCACTCCAGTAAACATTTTTGGTATAGTGCCATCGAAATATGATGGGTAGCACTCCAGTAGAAATCAAGATATCTGTTTTTTGATGCAATTAGCAAGTAAGTGTAAAATCGAGCTTCAATAGTAACAAATATTTTGGCAGCCATATCATCCTTGTCAAAATATTATGCCAAGTGATAAAATTATTTGAAAGAAACAAGATAGTCAGACATCTTGTAGTTGGAAAAAAAATAAACTCCAAAAGTATCAGTTTTATTTAAGCACAGGTGAAACTAATAAATAGGTGTAGTAGAGTTATTGCTATTATAGTATAATAGTAATATATATTATATATTAGTATAGTTAGTCTATTGAAGACGAACAAACTTTACCATCATAACAACACCTTTTAACATTAAAAGCGTATTCATATTTCTTTAGCAAACAAAATGCGTACAGTAAAATGATTGATGGTTCGATTACGTTCATTCGTACCACAACTCACTATTTATGCAACGCAATTCGTATCAAATATATTATTGCTTGAAAACTTTTCGCGATCCATTTCGTGTACTCCGCGAAAAGTATGAAACATTCCCGCGAAATTATTTATTCGTTCTTTGTTCCGGAACAAAATGTAACTCAACGAATTGCAGAGCTGAGCAGAGAATGTATTATGTAGAAATGTACTCGTGATAAAATTTCGGAACTTCTGAACGTTTCCGCGGGCGTTTTGTTTGATAAAACCTCAGAAAGTACAACGAAGACACGTTGAGGTAATTATTTTCACAACTTAAATACGCAAGTGTAACAAAACAATAATATGCTGCAGTGCATGCAACGTAACACAAAACAAAGAGGTCGACGTGCTACCTAACCTATGCATCAGCTCGCTGAGTTTCTGGCCGGATCTTCTCAGCGGGTCGCGATTCCAATCCGGTAGTAGATTCATTCGCGAAGCAATTGCTCTTGAGTTGTTAGGTATCCTTCGGAGGCGCTCGGGCAGCTGTTAGCAAATCCCACCCCTCCTGGCTGAGCCTTTGCTCGCCCACCTGTCCTGGTGAAACTGGAAAGGCCTCCGAGCCACCAGTAATCTTTCAATAATAAAAAAAGAAAAAAATATGTAACACAAAATCAACTTATAATTTTTTCCAACGGTCGTCACTAGTGCGATGACGTCTTTAGCATAATACCTGAACTCATTTATTCAAATGACCCTAACAATATATACTTATCCAACACCTGAGATCCTCTTATAGTGAAGATGAAAACCCAAGTCAAATAACCTTGAAGATACTATAAGTTCGTTCTGTGTGAAATGAAAAGTAAAATTCTAGAAATGTTTTTATAGATACATAGACTGTAGTTAACACAATGTTCAAATATCGACGTATATCATCTTAATCTTTGGTGACCGCGAATACTGTAAACCATTCGACACGTCGGAAATAATACAATGACAATAAAATCTTGCGACGCAGTACGACATTGCCTCACCGAAATATTAAATGCAAATTTTGTTTACGAGAAAACAAACCACATTTGCAATTCTCAAACAAACTTAAATGAAAATAAAAACCCTCATAAACATAGTTCTCTTATGATGGGTACAATTTACTTCAAAAGTTCAGGGCGTAAAATGCTGGAAAACAGTTTAAATCAGCACTCCGCGTTGCGACAGCGTCCTCCGCGAAGCAGAACAAAGTTGTGGAACAAGCAAAGCGACAAATTGGATCGACTGAAGTTGAAATTATCTAAAACTAGCGACCCGCCCTCGCTTCGCTTCGGAAACTGTAAATTATTATTGATTTCTCCACTATTTAATGGATGTTATTATACATATAAACCTTCTTCTTCAATCACTCTATCAATTAAAAAAAACCGCATCAAAATCCGTTGCGTAGTTTTAATGATTTAAGCATACATAGGGATTTAGGGACAGGGAAATCGACTTTGTTTTATACTATGTAGTGATGCCACAACGTATATCTTTAACAGGTACAACAAAATATGGTATTGTCTGGAATTGGTTTTAATAGACATTACTTTTCGAAGTGATTCTTTGTTATCTACAAACTAGCTTCTACAAAATTATCTCTGATTTTTACTGCGTAAATATTTAACAAATTTATTTGTTCACTTTATTATATCTCAACGTTCAACAGCATTTAAGAGAAATGAAGATTTTAATATGGCTTAAGCCGACGTAATCTGGAAGTAGCACTGGTTTCGACTTAAATGTAAGTAACCTCCGGTAAAAGTTCCTCCCGGGGCGTCCATTACTAAGGTCATTATAAATGAGACACGCCGAAGTTTTAATGAGAAAAGGCCTGGTATTATCGAGGACACAGATAATAGACGTTGCATGAATCCCATTTAATACGTCTCTACGGGAAAGAATTTTAAAATAATTGAATCTTTAAATAGTCGTTGTATAAAATAACGAAGATACTCTGATGCTATTTTAAAATATTCCGTTGGTTAATTCTACTAACAGTAGAAGTTTATTCTGGAAAAGGTGGAACCTTTTTTCAGAAAGCTTAATGTTAAAATCCTACTGAGAGGGTTTGATGACCGACACTCCTGAGAATCACACAGCGTGAGTCGCAATAAACTAAGACTTATAGTGGGAACTCTGACTGGACACTGTACGTGTAAAAGTTAGCTCTTGTTTTAGATCCAATCTGCGGGTATTTTGAAAAAGAGCATCAAATCTAGAGAGATTGTGAAGAGTCACATACCATTTCAGTGCTATGCTTTAAGCAGCAAAAGATATTCAACCCTGGGAGAGCACTTTCTTTGCCCCGTTGTAGTGAAAAAAAATTGTCTCCATTTGTACAAAGATACCTATCAGCTTGCTTATAGTCCCACCATCCCTCGCTAACAAATTAAACATGTATTTTAAACAGAGCTACCTTAAGTTTATCTTTTTTAATTTAACCATAGAAATACTGGAGATCAGGTAAAATTATAAATATATTTATGATTGTACTGGTTTAATATATATTTTAAGTACATTTTTACTTGAGGGGCAATTTACTTGAGGGGCAATTTTGTTTAAGTTTCGAGAGCTATCCTGCTTGCGAGGAGTAGCAGTCGCTTGTGTCGTTCAACAGGGGCATAGCTAAGTTGCAATCTACTGTCTACCATTTTGTGACTGCCCAATAGTTATTTGCACTGTGTTCTTCATAAAATCCAATTAAAGAAACCACTAGCCACAGGAGAGGCATATGACTGAACATGAAAAATAAAAATGTCCTTTGAATGTACATATGTACGGCCAAAACACTTAAATAATAAAAAGAGTGGATAGCAATAACGCGTAGGCATAAGTAGGCAATAGTGTTATTAAAAGTAGTTCCAAAAATGTAAAGGAAATTGCGCAAATTCCATTTATTGGTATATATCCAAATTAGAACGGGGTTACAACAAAATCGTAAGAAAAAATACCCAAATTGAAAACATTAAGATTCTCCTTATTTTAATAACAACATTCCCACATCCGCAAGAATCCGAGTCCGCATAACTGTATCGTACACCTTTAGGAATTACGGAAGGTTGTTCGATTATAGCCGTCATTTCGAAATTCTATATTGAGTCTCGACCCCATTCTGACCGCCTCCACTAAATTTTATTGATTTTATCTAACGTCCCAATTTTTTCTCTTGCCTAATTTCTAGTAGAACATCGAGGGGCTAATCCAGCTACGCGTGGTTTCCTAGATGAGCTCACGGTTGTCGATCACTAGTTGTCGTGGCGTGCAACCTCATTGACAGTACATACAACTGGACATAGACTAAGACAGATACTTGACAGGTGATTCGAAAATAAACAAAAAGAAATGGAACGAGGGCGGACGTGACTGACGGCAGGCAGTACCATAGATAGTACAGTTAATGGCAGTACTTTTAATGCCTTCCTAAACGACGTACACGAACCAGAGGACAAACGAATGAACCGACCGTTCGCTAGCCTTAACCAGAGCAGTGCTTCGCTGAATCTACCACCGGATCCGGAACCACGACCCATTCAAGAAGACCTGGTGAGTCACATTGGACGAGTTTGATAGTAACGGTGACTGGAGCTAGGAATGCCTGAAAGCACCAAGAGTAGATCTGACATGAAATGCTTAGGGTCACGACGGCTGTGAGTTGCCCCCTCGCCTTGATCGGAAATATAGACCTCACAAAATCAAAATCGTCCATACCCTAATTTTCATATTCAAGAAACCAAGGCAACCTTAATTTCCACGATGTATATAAAATTCATAATTTTGAGGTCGTTAGGCGTCTCGCAAGCCAATATTAATATGGTATGAAATTACATATTCAGTATCAATTTTCAATATCCACTTAATTAACAACAACAGCATAAATTTAATATCGAAATTGTTCTCTCCCGCACTATGATCCGGCCTAATTGATTCGCAAACTGTCGAATCATGCCCCGAAAGACGTTAGGCCTGCCATTTCGGGACCCCGTATGGCTCGGATGCTCAGAAATCCTTAGATATAGAATGAATGATGAGGAAAGTAAGTGATGTGTGAGACTTATTCTGAGATCACGCTGACAATAGAAACGAAATTCATCCGATTTTCCTAGCGGGTTCACTGTGAGCTATCGTTTGTTAAAAAACTGAAAGCGGTGTAGCATTATGATAAATATGAACCTATTAAAAATTATTATTGTCTTATTTCGAATAAAAACCGTTTAGGTATTCGGTTTTGAAATTACAACAATGATGTATTACATTACTTTAAAATAAATCTTCTACAGTAAGGTCTTGGGAGTAACTAAGGTCCGTGAAAAGTAAATTCACTTGTATTTCAAAATCTATAAATAATCACACCAATTTATTCGTAATTGAAAAGATTTCGTAGTCACTCGAGTCGTTATCGGCTTTCATAGAACAATATGAATCTTCAATAGTGATAAAGCTGATTAAAAATTTTCAACTACTTAAGACCAATTTTTTTTTATGAATTTTAATCGTTTACTATCAAATGTTCATAATTATATTAAATTCAATGTTACGCCAAAAGGGACCAATACTGTAGGTACAAAATAACGGGTACCACAATTGTATTTCTGCATTGAAATAGTGATGCATACCAGTTTGTAGAGTGGGACAGTCGATATCACAAGTATCACTACGACCTCAATCGACAATCGTCGGGTTCAATGAACTGCGCGGCTTTACCTTCACGGACAATGAGACGCGTACATACCTACCAATACTAAGGACATTAAAAATAAAAAAAATCTGACTATGAGATAAAGGAAAATTTTAATAAAAAGAATTATTTACTGATAGTTGTATTACAAAACAGACTTATAGAATCGTAAGCGGTATTAGAAAAATAAATGTTATTGCAGCACATGGAGTAAAGTTTTATCACTAACAATAAAACCTTATTGGCCTGGGATAAAACCAATCAAAACTTGAGCTCTATCTCCGTCCAGTCCACCAAAATAGACACTAGATTGCTTTGCAACTTTTCGGAACAACCAAATCGACGGGATAAAGCAGTTTACGTAATCAAAAATATTTTTGGTACCTCTATTAGTCCACTAGGTTTCTCTTGCGATTTCGTCTGAGTTAAAGCGATAAATTACACGTGTGCGGGAAGGTCAGCCATATTGGCTGATTTTGTAGTGAAAATATTTACTCTACAATTTCCGGATCCTGTCAGCGTAGTAAGATATCAGATGTTTTTTGCAAACTTTAGCAAAGCTATTGAACTCCAAAATGGGAGTTTTAACAATACAGATTATGATAAAGTCATTTTAGGTGACGCTGAAACGAAATAGCTCTAAGTGATACACAAAAAAAAACCCAAACATGGTTTTAAGGTATGGACAATGCTGTTAGTTTTATAATAATAAGTATATTCAAATGTACCACAATGCAATTGATGTGTACGAAATGATGACCACGACCACTCGGCCAAGAGTGCATACGACTGAGAAGAACTGAAAATAAATCGAGAACGAATGCAAGATAATAGTGTCCGACATTTTTATTTTATTTTCACACTGTTTCAGAGTGCAGTTGGGGCTTAATCCTGGGAATTTCTCGTTCGGTTGTTGAACGAGCGCGCAAATATGCAGCCAACGTTAATATTGGACAGCGAATCGGTGTTCTGCGGACCAGTATTGCGATGCCGTTGGCGCAGTTTTAAATTGGCCAATTCACGCCAACTTTCAGTCCAATGTTAGACTCGGTTGAAAAATTAAGCCCCATTATCCCAAACGGTTGGGATTGAAGGTAAAAAATGTTTTCATAGTACAGTAATAGCTCCTGAATAAATAACAGACAACGTAGACAAAGACTATAAACATATCGAATGAATCACGGGGGAGAGAGAATAAATCGTTTATCCGGGTTACACTAACGTTCGCTTAGCGCAGTCGCTCCCGTGATTTATCCGGCTACGTCAGGTAATACCAGAGCAGTTCGGCGTAATGCGGTCGTCTGATGAGACGACCCGGGTGAATACTGATGAACCGGGCGGTAGTCGGGTCGTCGCTCAGGGTTTTAATCAGAGGACCTCCTGTTGCATAATGCGACCCCTTTACTATTTTATAAAGGGTGTCTTGTGAGTGCTTTGTGTATTAATCACTTTGCTTACGTTACGTGAAATCTTTGATGTCTGATCTTTTGACAAAAACAAGTGACTACTCAAACTCTTCTCAAAATAAGTTCTTGGATTCTAAAAAAAAAACATTCAAAATTTATAAGAGCAGAACCCTCAGTATGTCCTATGTACATATGTGCCGTATTTATTTGCCCTATGTAAATGTATTACGCGGGTGGCGTGTACGATACTATCATTAAGTTCCCCATAATCATTAATGTAGATTGCCACAAATAGTCACTGCTATTAAAAAAACAACTACAATTAACAAAATTTCTGAGTTCATTTCATTCATAGTTACAATGTATGATCTTTTATATCATTTTAAAATGGAATCATGCATATTATGTGAAGAGTTTTTAGAAATTTAATGTTTTTTCTGAACTATATTTTTTCGAAAATCAGCATGCATATAGCATGATACGCGCAAAAATATCACTTAATCGTTCATTAACTAACTAGGTAAATACTTTAGAATAAAGTATTGACATTACCAAATCCTTTGAACGACATTTATTGAGGTAAGGTAAATTGCCCCACTGCTTTCAAAATGATAAAAATACAAGATTTTAACAAAAAAGAATACCGATTCCAACAAAATAAATTGAGCATACCATCAATGTCATCTAAGTTAATGAAATATTAGTATTTAATATATATAATATAGATACAAAAATAATAAATATATATTATTTTTAAGGTTAACCCAGTAACTGCTAGTCGGATCTTGATTAAATGTAAAATGCTAAATGAAAAGCACCAGCTTTCAAATAAAAAGAATCAACAAAGTCGGCTAACTTAATAAAAAAACGAAGGTAGGACGCATAAAAAGTTTACAGTCGACAATTTCTCAAAAAAGGAGCAAGCTATCTTTGGAAATTGGGTAAAAAAACATAGACCACACTAACTCAAATTATCCAACAGCCAAGTACGTAACAACCCCTCTAGCCTGGTAAAATAAGAAAAATAGTGACAGCATTACACCGCCTACCCGGTGAGGATGGCTCTGATTTATACCCGGTTCACATCAGTCAAGCAATATCCGGATAAGATATAAGCGCGCAAATGCGTACGAGCAGGTAGGGGAAATGAAATCATTTTTCATTTTCTCACCCGGTTTAATTTTCGGATGCTCTCAAATATCCGGTTAGTTAGACGATCGAAGAAGTATTATTCTGTAATTATTTTCAAACGGCTTAAAGCGAATACTTAGAAATCCGAATCGATTTTTGTTAGTTTTTAGGATATTTTTTCAAATTTATGTTTGCAATTTCTTACAGAATGCCTTTTATTACAAATTCTCTATGTAGGATTTGCTGTACTGTTTGAATAATAATTATTTCTTGAATATCTATCTGGAACTGGAAGGACACTGAATAACGCTAAGGAAACACTTTAGAAACTTAATTCCAGTCCAGACTTAGGCCTGGTACTTGTCAAAAATTAACTTTGAAGACGCGCATTATGTGGAAGTAGGGGTAGTAATACCAGTAGGGGTAAATTTTACTCCGATAGAACATCAGAATACAGAGAAGTCCTAATATACTAAATAATAACATTTTATTATATAAAAGAGAAAACTTCAAATTTCATTATTTTAATATCAAACAAAAACAAAATCGAAGTAAATTTACATTTAATACAATAAAGATGCTAACCACTTTTGTAAACACATCAATCCCACTGAATGTAAGTTTAATTCGAGACATTCCGTCCAATATTAATGAGTTGACAAACTTGCGTGAAATTCAAGCCAGCTGTAAATTGGTATTCTGGCTGTGTTGCGCCGCCGAGCCTAGTGAATTTATTAAACAGGGTCACGCCTCGTTTTTATGGCGATAATAAAAAGTAAAACAACACGTCCATCTGACAGATGAGATCTGGAATGACGATCTTGCACGACAAGAAAAATCCAAAAAGAATATTTTTACTTTCGTCGTCTCCTAAAATGAGCGCTAGTTACGGAGAAATCGAATATTTTATAGAGACTGTGTTCATACCCGATCCTGTAGACAGAACGGTAAACAGTCGACGTCGCCCAAAGCACATCATTACGGATACATCAACGGTACTTTTAGGCACCACAAGCACCGGTCACCGTCCTTGTCAAACCCGTCGCTGGCGACGAAGGGCTCGATGAGCGAATTAACCCATAGACATAGCCCGCTGAGTTTCTCGCCGGATCTTCTCAGTGGGTCGCGTTTCTGATCCGGTGGTAGATTCTGCGAAGCACTACTCTTGCTAGGGTCAGTTTTAGCAAAACTCCGGTTGAACACACGTTAGGGTTAAGCTGAAATAGCCTCTCAAGGCTATCAGCATAGGTAGGATAAAAAAAGAGACTGTGTACCGCTAGTTTTTAAAAGATCGTTTGTTCCCGACAACCGTTTTACAATTGCGGCCATAATTAAGTGACACCTTAAAATTTTATCAACAACAAGTTTGTTTGTTTATAACGTATCCCTCTTCTTCAACCCGTGTCAACCCAATGCTGAGTGTCACTCTCTTCAAACGCACCCCATTCTTTTTGGTCTCTTGCCTTTCGCATCCAGTCCTTACCACTTTATGGTATAAAAGTATGAAAATCAGTCATTGCATCCCGCAGTGCGGGGTCCTAGTCCTAGGCATCCTAGTTTAGAACTAGACAACTGTATGCTATTGGTTCCCGATATTTTTTTTTATCAAAATTTCAATTGGATAATGATTGAACAAAACGAAAAAATTGTGTGTTTCCTTCGGTTTTTGCGAATAGTAAAATTTCTTTTTTCTTTTTACACTTTTTTTTTAATTGGTGGGCAGTTCTGATCTGCCCATATTATGGGCTAGGGATGTCCAAAATGCAATAAAGTATCGATATATATCGTATCCATATTTTTTGAAAATATCAATATCGATATTTTTTCAAACAAGCTTATTATGTATGAGCAGGTCGGTCGTCAGTTACGGCCGGCTCCGGCACGCAAACTGCCTCAAACGATCTCTTAATTAAACTGCGTAACACTAGTTTCACATTTAGCACAGCTCACCTAAAAGTAGTCTTATGAGACTATTAAATTATGCTTGTGACTCCTGATGTCATAAATATTCAACAAGATGGCCGGCGCTAAACAATGGCGCTGGCGCATCACAGGGGTAATTAAAAATAATTATAAAACACTCCAGCACTCGAGCTCGTGTATATTAAATTAATAATATCTCGAGTGCGCGTATATTTCGCGAAGAATTCTCAAAGGAAATTTCGAGCTGAATAGTATTCAAATAAGGAAAGGAAACCGCATGAACTAGATCACGTCGCCATTTTGTGGTGAATATTGTAAATGAAGACTTTCGGCGGGAGTACAAATGTATATATTACGGGATATTACTTCGCTCGTTCCTAAATACTATGAATACAATGATTGTTTGCGTTTGGTTACGTGGAATTAGGTTGACTTACTAAGCGAAACTTACTTAATTAACGATATGAGAAAAGTATGTCGTAAAATTGTAATAAAAATTATATGGAAATGCTTCGAATTCTTTACAGTTACCAGTGTCATGCTCGAAAGGCTAAATATGAACATCGCGAAAATTCTAAATAGAATATAATAAACGCGAAATTGAATAATGGTATTAGCCATATCTGCGACACGTGTATCCCTAATTAAATACTAAAATCTGTCACTCTTAATTACGTTACTTCAATTTCTTCATAAACGTGAATCAAAACCAAGAAATCTATTAGCCGACATCATTGTAGGGTTGTTCCATTAACGAACACAAAGCAATTCGTTGCTTTGATTAGATTTGCAAAGCTATCGTGCTAGAAAAGCAACTAAATACTCCTTTGAAACATTTCACAGGTTGCATTCAAACTGTGTACTCAAAGGCTCCGCGAAGTGTAGAGATAACTTTGTGAAAACGTCACTAACACAGAAAGTAACACTGGTAAATGGAACGTCGAGGCAACATTACTTTGAACCACAACACTATTACGAGTATAATACATTCCGAACTCGCTTCAAGTGACATAAGGCCTTCAATGGATATTATTTTATTTTTCCTTTCGTACGTGCTCAAAGAAAGAATAGAGCGATTCCTTCGGCAAAAAAGCAAGAACAAAACC
Source organism: Bombyx mandarina (assembly GCF_003987935.1). The sequence goes on along the minus strand of NW_021011476.1, from coordinate 4,408,425 downwards.
GGCGTTGCTTTCGAGACGACTCCGATTCCTCGTGGTTTTATTGGAAAAATGAAATGGATTTGCGGCGTGAAACGATGAAATCGTTTTCGAGAAAATAAAAGTCTTGAATAAAATCTTTCCGTTGAAATTTTATTTGTCTTTCCGTAACTCCGATGTCAGTTTCGTGAAAATAAAACGCCAGCAGTTACGTAAGGTGATGTAACACTAGTTATAAAAACTGGGTCGCCCCTATGCGTATTATCAAAAGTAGCGAGCCGTACGTGTGTTGGCAACCCTACTGGAGGGGTGCCAGTTGTTGCGACCCCGATGTTACAACTCTGGCAAAACATAGCCAATTTAATATGCCACACTTTTGCCAAAAACAAAGAGTTCGCTTGCAATGCAGTTTCGGAATTTTAAGCAAAAGATGCTGTGAACATTGTAGGACATATTTTTCTTTCAATGTAGTTTTATGTTAACTTTGATTTATTGTTATTTTTATGAATATTATGTTCCCTTTGTGTATCACACTTCTACTATACATGTAGGAATTCCACTTCTTATTGGCCGTTGAATGAGTTTAAATCATATGTGAATAAATTATTCATGTTATTGATTCGTACCAAATTATTTCGAACCGCTGTAAAATTAAGAAACAGTAGTCAAAGAAAAACTTGAAAAATTACTCATAAAAATTGAAAAGGACTCGAGTCTTGAATACAATTTTATTTTTTAACTCATTGACCGTCTCGAATTCCGTCGACGGACCGGAAATGAGTTTCGCCTTCCCTTCCACCCTTTGCACGGTTCAACGGGAACAGAACTGCCAACCTCATTATTAAGTTGTCAGTAAATTCATTTGAGCTTATTTTCTTGAAAAGAATTGTTGTTACAAAGCTGTGTGGGTTTACAATAATGGAAATCGTACTAATTGGATTATTCTTAAACTGACTGATTGTTAGAATATTAGTTTAAAAGTATTTATGTAACAGAAAATTTATCTGTCTCTTAATAATCCAACGTGGACTATATTGAATATCTGTTTTATTTAAATCACACAATGTATCGACGCTTGAAAGGCAAACGTGACTAAGCGACAATGCGTGAACTTTATAGTAGACTAATTTAAAGTTGAAATACCTGAAAAAAATTCTATTTTAACGAATCTAGCTGTAGGATTGAAATTATTTTAAAAGACCTAGAAATATATATTTTATATATATTATTATAATATATATGTGTGTGTGTGTGTTGTAAAAAGGTTGACAATCAATCTGATTGACGTAGCACATGGGATTAAGATTTTGAACGTTCCGTGTGAAATGCACGTGTCAATGGTCACAAAGAAGGAAAATTTTAAACTCGCAAAGCGGATACGTAACACAAACGAACGAAAATGGATACGAAAATAATGAACAAAAACTTTTTTCAGGTTCAAAAGGAACACCCGCAAATTCCATATACAAAAAGTGTTGAATTGTTTTCAAGTAACAAAACATTCTTTCTTATTTCTCAACAATACAGCGAGCGGCTTCAAAACGAAACCAAGGAAAACTTGAAAACTTATGTAAAATGTTTAATTCTGAAATGTGAGGACTCGAAATTGAGTTGAGTCGAAACATGTTCGGTCGGTTCATGGGTGGAATTGCCTTTTGTGATTTATGACGAAAACGTAAAACATGGCTCGAATTGCGGTTTGATTATTGCCTGTTTATCATGTCATTTATCTCGTTTTATTGCTCGCAACAATACGCCTGGAGGCAGACGGCGCTGGCGTGTCTGCTCTCAAATTATACTTCAGATAGCTGCTAATGTACCGGACAATGAAATATATATTATGATGTTATTCTCCGTTCACATATTGTGCATCGATAAATGAATAAATAAAGCTCTTCAGCTTTCTGACGTACTTATTAATATGAGAACAATCTTTATTGTATTTTTAATTTTAATTTTTATTGCCCTTTTAGGTAGACGAGCATATGGTCCACCTAATGGTGAGTGGCTACCGTCGCCCATGGAATTCAGCAATGCCAGAGGCAGAGCCCAGCCGCTGGCTACCGTTAAGTACTCTCGACGAGCCTCGTTTGAAGAAGGACATGTTTTAGCACTCGGGAAACACCGTGGAGGGGAGCTCATTCTCTGGAAACGCACTGTGGATGAACGCAGTTTTTACCATAGCGGGTTGTGCGATGATAAAAACGAGATGATGACATCATCTCACATAATTCCTCAGAGCAATCATTATTTTAAAACGAAAACATAGATAAATCCATTAATTAATTAAAGAGGGTGGCATAAAATTAAATCCAAGGCCAGCATAAGCTACTAGGAGACTAGTCGTTGAAAAACACAAAACGCTAGTGCGCCGCGAGCGCTCAAGTTGCATGACGACGAGGGCCGGTAGTGATTAGAGCGCGCTAACAAAGCGCAGAAGAGGGCTCTTAACCTACATGCTCCGTTTCACAGCAGCGCCGGTAAAACTGCTCATGAGCACTGCAAGCCTAGTACCGACTCGCTCTCTCACCGCTAATCTCACTTACAATCTTATTACTTCTCTGTATCTCTTGATTTATAAATTCAGTATATTGTATCATATGAGCACAATTCGTCTTCTCGCACTCAAAACTTACTAATTTTACAGGAGAGTGTTTTAAAGGTTTAACATGTGATATATTTAATATTAATCATCTTTGCAACATTTATTTTTTATCTTGTACCAGTTACAATATCTGTCTTTTAAAGTAAGATAAAATCTTATACCTTTAAACGAGCAATTCTTGTATATAATCTGAATCTCGAAAACGGCTCCAACGATTTTCATAAAATTTAGTATACAGGGGATTTCGGGGGCGATAAATCGATCTAGCTACGATTTATTTTCAGAAAATGTTATTTTATTCGTGTTTTCAATAATCAACTTTATCGATAATCAACTTTATGACTCTTACCGACATATATTGGCGAATAATAATACTATTTTTACTACTTTAAAGACACAAGATGGCGTAATAAAAAAATAAAAAAAAACGAGCAAAGCTCGGTCATCATCTAGTTATGTATTAATCTTGTTAATAGTAGTCAAAACATAGGTAAACTAAAAAAATTATTAAAACTAAACTATGCTCTTTTGACAGTATTTATTTAAAAAACACACAAACACAAAAATAATTCCGCATATTAACTCAAATTCGAATATTTTTTGGAAATTGTACACTTTTAATGCGAAAAGACGAATTGTCCGCTAAAATACAATGATAAAGATTAACGTTAAAGATCCCGCTAAGCCCCGTTATAGATCCCGTTAAACCCCCCAAAAAAAAGACTTCAGACAGTACTTAAAGCAGCCGCCGAACATTTCGCGAACGAAACGACGATCCCGAAATATTTCAGTTTTATTTCGCAAAACTAAAAGTACCCGTGAACGCTTTTACGACACGAAAAAGCGACAGTAAAAAGACGTTTAATGGAACAAAGAAAAGCGAGACGATACACTAACTCGCTGATAGCACTCGCCGAGAACATGTAACACGTAACACGTTGACAGTTTTCATATTGATTTCCACGGCTCATTTTCGAGGAGAAATATCAGGAACGGCGACACATTGACTCCTCAACATTCTGGCAGCTCGTCAAGCTCTAAAGCGATCATTTAGGGTTGTTTTTATGATTTCACATCTATCTATATGTAGATATAAAAATGAATTGCTGTTCGTTAGTCTCGCTAAAACTCGAGAACGGCTGCACCGATTTGGCTAATTTTGGTCTTGAATTGTTCGTGGAAGTCCAGGGAAGGTTTAAAAGGTGAGAAAATATAAAAAAGCTCGGAATTATATAAAAACAAACAATTTTGATTTTCCTTTGATGTGTCTTTTATTTATCGATTGAGGCACTACGAAGTCTGCCGGGTCAGCTAGTAAAAGATAAAAATTAATTGCTGTTCGTTAGTCTCGCTAAAATTCGAGAACGGCTGAACCAATTTGGCTAATTTTGGTCTTGAATTATTTGTGGAAATCCAGAGGAGGTTTAAAAGGTAGATAAATATGAAAATGTTCGGAATTAAATAAAAATAACAATTTTGTTTTTCGTTTGATGTATCCCCCGTCGGACGGATTCCTGTTGTTTGTTATAAGTTTATTTTATACAAAAGTTTAGGTATTTTATTTATCGATTGAGGCACTACGAAGTCTGCCGGGTCAGCTAGTCAGCAACACAAGGCGCGAAGTCAAGAATTTCACTAAACACCCCGGTAATTGCTCTAGAACTTCTAAGATGCTAGAGAACTTTACGTAAGCAATTTGTTCGTAAACTCGGTTTAATGTTGCCTGACAAGATAAATTCATTTCAGGTTGCGTTTTCGGAGTGAGACAGGTAAGAGGATGAATCGACGTCGCCTCTTGTAACGACGTCGTCAATCTAAAGTGTTTCTCTGTATCTCTTTTAAACTGATATAGCGGAGTGCCTTCACCGCTTTGGTGGAATTAAGGACATGACTCGAATTCTTTAAGATTTCTTTGTAATGGCCGTATCTATTTGCTTTTAGTTCTCTGACTTTTTGAGTAAGTATCTAATATAAAGATGAGAGATATAATAGGTTGGGGAAATAGTCTTTTTTCATTATAATATGTATGAATTTGTAATAAAATCTCTTTGGCTATACTATTTGTATCAGGCTGGTTTTGGTATCATTAAAAGTTTAAATTTTAAAGAAGATAATTCCAAATTCAAATTAGGAAAATGTGTGATTTTTATATATTTTTCGTACCGTCAAGATGAGTGAATCTAATGAAGAAATTCGATATATTTTAAAATTTTATTACAAAAAGGTAAAAATGCAACGCAAGCCGCGAAAAAAATTTGCGAAGAAACTTGTGCCCCAACCTATTTATATAAAGATGACAGATATATTTGTCAATAATGCATGCCAGCTGTAAGGTAATGTTTTACAAAGACGGATTCACCAAACAACAAATAGGTAATTATGTTTAATTAACGAAATGAGCTTTGATTTCTGCTTATGTTGAATACGAAATAATTATCTTATTGACATCATAAATCTTCGTATTATTTCTTTATGTATCCATATACGAAGACTGTAGTAGCTTATAAACTTTTATACAAAATATTGTTATTGTTTTATACCATAGCGAAATTAAACTACCTACTTCAAGAAACGAGTAAACGGCCAAGAGTCTGCTCTTTTGACTACGTTTTCTCATTGCACACGGATTTTCTCCACTGGTGGTAGGACCTCTTGTGAGTCCGCGCGAGTAAGTACCACCACCCCGCCTATTTTTGCCGTGAAGCAGCAATGCGTTTCGGTTTGAAGGGTAAGGCAGCCGTTGTAACTATACTTAAGACCTTAGAAATTATATCTCAAAGATGGGTGGCGCATTTACATTGTAGATGTCTATGAGCTCCAGTAACCACTTAGCACCAGGTGGCTGTGAGCTCGTCCACCCATTTAGGCAATAAAAAAAAAACATCAACCTGGTAGACGATGGACTAGCATTAGCATCTATACGTTTGAAAATATAGTGCCCTATGGATGGTCGACTGTGACGCAATTTGGTTTGTCCACTGTGTCGGGTTTCGTCACCTGGATCTCTTTGTATTACCATTCATTTCGTCAGATTTTCTTCGGTTTCCTGACTGGCACGAATTATGCAAAGTAATTGCTATTAAAACGTTAAAACTCTCTCATCTCTTCTACTGAATCATTCTATACGTATACAGCGCATTTAGCGTATTTAGGCAGTAGCTTGGCTCTGCCCCTGTCATTGCTGAAGTCCATGGGCGACGGTAACCACTCACCTTTAAAGCGGTTAGTTGCCCTCAATTAAGAAAAATAGTATTATTATTCGCCAATAGATGTCGGGAAGAGTTGATTATTGAAAACACGAATAAAACAACATTTTCTGAAAATTAATCGATTTATCGCCCCCGAAATCCCCTGTATACTAAATTTTATGAAAATCGTTGGAGCCGTTTCCGAGATTCACATTATATATATATTAATATACAAGAATTTCTCGTTTAAAGGTATATGATATTCCCAACCACTAAAACAAAAACCTAAACCATATCAAGCGATTATCTATAATTCAAATCCTTTATTTGCCGTGTCTCTTATTTTGCGCTCAGATCCTTCTTCCTATATAATGAAAAGTTTCAATTTTAATATATAAAAGCAAACTATTCGTGTAGTTCGAACGTAACACGAAGCAATACCTGAATTATTTATGTCCTTTTAAGCCGTTTAAGGTAAGCGACCGGGGACCGAGATCGTACCTCCTTGGACATATTTAATGAAGCCCTGAATAGAGTAATAATGCATGTAAATATATACAGGTAGTTCCAATTCATGTGTGTAATTGGAGCTTCGTTCGTGATTGGTGCGCGCATTTAATCGATATCGCGTGCTCGGTAGGGTTGAGACGAACGAATCGAGAGGCTTTATTGAAAAAATATAAGTCGACTTAACGTCCTGTAATTATAGAAGTATTTTTGTATGTCTGTAATAGAATTTCGTCTTGTTTTCTAATTCGAAATCATTTCTCGGAAGCGACTACCGGACTCTATAAGAATTAAAGTGTTTTTAATTCAATTAGGTCTTACTCAGACAGGCTTACAAATTATAACTTTGCCACCGATTCTGAGTGCAGTTTGACCACTGAGAAGAATTAGTTAGGAAGCTCAGGGTATTGTTACGCCGGTAAGAGTAACGCCATCTATCGCCGAATAGTCGAACGAGTATCGAAGGACCTAGTAGCACCTAGAATGCTCGAGTAGTACAACGCCATCTATTGTCAGATAGCGGAAACAATACTAGAGATGTGTAGAATACTCTCGATAACTCTAGGGATGGCACACAGTGAGTTACTAATCGGAACTACTCGAAGCGAAACAGCGAACGGATCACCTGAATCGAAGTGGAACATGCGAATTGAGAGGTTTAAAGTGTTTGTTGAATGTTTTAAGTGTTCTAAGTGTTGAATACAGTGTTAACTTGTAATTCGGTTGAATTTTATTTATCCCGAACCCCAGCGCGTTACAGTATGTTCATATTCAATATGCGTACGGTATTGTATGGTGACAGTATTTATATTGTACTCTATATGCTGCAAAAGAAATAGACTTCGGACTCTCAGAAAATAATAATCGTAAACAATTCGTTCTTTTGATGGCACGTCTGAACATACACTGGCCGCTGAGTCAATACGAACTCCATTACGTATACTTGATACAGATAAAGAATGACTGCACCCGTACATCACGATAAGGAGCGAGATAGCAATTTGATTTAGTGCCGTAATCACTAAAACAATCAAGCAAATGTACCGCTGAGGCGTTCGCATATATCTAGCCACTCAGAAACCTGAATTTCATGGGTGGGATAACGCATTCAGATACGGCTCCGGTCGATCGTATTCAAATGTCTAGTAATTAATTTGATTTCCTCGAAGGAAGCGTGTCGAATTGCAGAACTCCAAGGGAAATGAATGATTAAATAATGAGTTTCAAAGGTATCTTTCTCGGTTCATTTTATTGATTACAATTTACAGTCTCAGGCTGTGAATATTCATTCCTCACAACCTTCTCTCACTAAAAAGTTTTCCATTGCTATTCTATTCCATAACTACCAATTAGAAGTGCTTGCAGCAACTGTTGGCAGTAATCAAAACCTAAGAAAAGTAATCCCCATGTGAATTACTTCAAAACCTCTTTCAAACTATCAGAATCACTATCAATTAAATAAGTTACCTTAAATCTAAATCGTGAGAGTACAGAACAACTATTTTCAAATTTATTATCTATATGTTCTTAATTTTTTTATAAATAAGTTTTTTTACAATCCTCATAAATAAAAGAAGTGATTAACGACTTATAAATTATAATTTTAATACACATTTAGAAAAAAAAAGTCTAAAAAAAAAAAGAAATTTTAAATACGTATCTGAAACATAATAACGCTATCGAGATTTTCAAATCACTTTTCATTTTTTGAATAAAAAAGTACATTTCAACTACGGCACAAAAGAATGATGCACTGGACGAGAGTTGGCGCAGAAAATGAATTATTCACACAAGCACCATTGTTTTGCTAAGCGAAAAACAACACTCATGCCCGGAGGGTAAACTCTGAAATCCAGTGGGGCGTGACCGAATCTGACAACTCAAACATTGGAGGTCAATCCTTTTAGGGTCGACAGCTCCGCGAACTTTGATGATAAATATTTTCAAACTGAACCCACATTTCAATTGAAACAGAAAGATTTCAATAAAACAACTTTAAATGAGTTTTATGCATATTTTCGTTCTCAGCTTTAATTTCTGAGTAATACTGATCATGGGGCAGCTGTGGCGTCATTTAATAAACTATACTACAATAATGTAATTGTTAATTACCGTTACATTTGCGTATGCTTAAGTCTATCAAATTTATTTATAGTTAAGTGAGGAAAAAATGATGAACAATGACCAAGATACAAAAACCTCAACTGATTAAGATTAAATAAAATATATAATGATATAGAGTACTTCAGAAGGAATAAACAATAAAAGACTTAATTGCGTTTTCTGTTATATGTATGTTTAATAAGAAAACAGTATTTAAAGCCCTTAATCTCTTTTAAAATTAATATTAAAAATTAAACTGTGAACAGTACTGAACTCTCTTTTTACTCAATGATAGACGTCACTCCACGACACTGAATGACACTGAAGAAAAATCCTTTAAAAAAAAAAGAGTTTTAAATAATAATGGTTTTTCTTTACATATACATATATTCTTGAAAAACGCGAAAGTCTAAAGAAAAATATTTGCATGAAAAACCTTCAGAACCAGGAAGTTATCATTTCGCCGTAAAAATTCCTCGGAAACAAGTTTACGTTTTATTTTTTTCTTTTTCATTTTCTTTTTCCGCGAAACTTTAGCGGAAGATAATGAATAAATTTGCATTAACAGCCCTGGGTGTGTAAGCAGTGTGATCCTGACGTGTACCAGTAGACCGGGAGCTCCAGCAAGCCGTGACATCGTCGACCACAATACCTCGTTTCCGGCTCGACTGTCGCTGCCATATGTCGACAATCCTATTTCCTGTTTATTGGACACAGCATGATATGTGGTGTCACGTGTGTTCACAAGACCGATTTGCGGCCGATTCAAACAATTCGAATCCCTTATATTCTTTTTGGAACGAAGTTCCTTATGGGACGATGCCGAGGGGTACCCTAACCGGGAAAAAACGTCCGTAACGTAAGATTTTTATTATTTATGTATAGTGTTGGTATGATAGCTATACAGTGTCTAATGTATAGTCTACGTGATGACGGTTATTATTATTATTCATATAGATAGCTGTTTCTTTGTATATTATTATTATATATTTTTTATAAATCATTGTGAATAAAATAAAGTTAATAACTTTGTAAAGTAGTTTTTTTTTTATCAATAAAAAATGCATACCCGAATAATTATTTTCTTTATACCTCGGATAGAACTTAAAATTAATATTTTTATAATAAGGAACTTCGTTCCTATCCGGTGTCCCACCACACATCTTTTATTGCCCTTGTAGGCAGATGAGCGTACGGCCCACCTGATGGTGAGTGGTTACAGACGCCCGTGGACTTCAGCAATGCCAGGGGCAGAGCCAGGCCGCTGTCTACCGCTTAATGCTCTCCACAAGCCTCATTTGCAGAAGCACATGTCATAGTGCTCGGGAAACACCGTGGAGGAGAGTTCATTCTAAAGCCGGATGGTACGTGGCAAAAAAGATCTCTGGAAACGAACTGTGGATGACCACAGTGGCTCCAGGTAGTATGGATGAACTGTACTCCGGCGGCGGGCGGTGCGATAGAAAAACGAGAAGATTCTACGATATAAAAGCTTTTTGAGGGCCAATTAAAAAAAACATTATTTCGTCTGTTTTGGTTATGGTAGACAACGGCTTGGCTCTGCGTCGACGGTAACCATTCACCACCAGGTGGAGCTTTTACTTGTCTGTCTACAAAGAAATGAAAAAAAATTTTAAAATCATGCACCATAAAATTTAAAATTCCAACACTTAATTTATTCTAAGAGATTTAATAAACACGAAGCGATCTATGGAATTTTTAAACTATTATTTACATTACGTTGAGTTTTAATAGCGATGCAATTATAAAAACGAATCCCATTATACGAATTAACGTCGAAAGTGTGAAAAGCTCTCACACTTAAAGCGCTGCTCGAATTCTTTCATCACTTAAATTCGTTAATTTCGTCACCCATTATGGACATTGATTTTTTTATAGCTCTGATAATTATATTTTGTCATTATACTACGACTCTTTGAATAAGCAGACGAGCTCACAGCCCGTATGATGGTAAGCGGTTCCTTTAGCTCATCGAAAACGCGAATACCCCACCTAAATATCAAGTAATAGGTAAGTTGCGTTAAAAAAACATTTTTCCTATCCATTCAAACCGGAACTTACATTCGTAAACTACCCTTATAATGCTATATCTGTGTTATCATCAGTATCGTCAGCCCACGGACGTCTATCTACTACTCGAAATATATGTCTTCTTTGTAGATACTAACTATGTTTTCTTTGTAGATACTAAAAACTTAAAAGAAGATAAATAAAAAACCTAAAAACCCTCTTTGGTTACCAGCCTCTTCAAAAATGTTTTATGATGCAGAAGGTTAAGATAATTAATTTTTCAATGCGGCTCGTGAAAAGTCGAAACCTAATCGATCTCTATACTGTGTAAGTAACAATCATATGAAATTCATAATTAAAACAAAATACTTTTACAGTTTAATGTCACGTTTTTTTTATTGTCATTGTATTATTTCCGAGGTTTAGAAAAAAAACCCAGAGAAGATGAAAACCCAAATCAAGCAAACTGCCAGACTTAGGACCTAGGACCTACTAGGCGGTATCTTAAAGATTCCAATAAGAAATCAATCTATGTTCGATAGATTTTTAACAACACGGCTAAGAACTACCAACACTTAAAAACTTTAAGAGGTGCTCTTGTAACAAATTAGAATATGAAGCAATAAAATTGCAGTTTCATGACTAAATGGTTGCCTTCGATGGCATTGATTGACATCAACAGTACCAGTGGTAGAATGACTGTTGTTTTTGCATTCGAATGTTTAATAACATCACAATTTCCAAAGCGCCCATTTTATTAGCTCAATTTAATATCAATATAATAACTTGTTTAATTAAATAAATCCTACTCAAAGGAAAACAAAAAACTCTTCAAAGTACCCAGAGTTTTCTACGAGACTGAATTCGCTGTATTACGATACTTGTGTCGAATTAGAATTAAATATATTATGTACATCAAATATGAATACACAGTGAGCATGATTTTCTTTGAAGCACTTTGATGTATAATTTGATAAACATTTTAAATTACATTAGAAGTTACCTACCCACAACATTTGAAAACGTATCTGGAACACAAAAACTAACAATACATTTGGCGATTCAGTTGTTATTATTGTGTACTTACTTTTCGGATAATAAAATTCACAAGTAAACTTTATGGGAATATTAAAAAAAAAACATTCATCCACAAAAGCTCAATCAAACCCACTCACCCAGAACGCGCTTTATACGTCTACATAGAGTATCGGATAACTCGATCATTCAGCTAAATAACCAATACGTTTGTACAATATCTGTCTCTGATCGAAGCCTCGGTGTATCAGTGTTTAAGCCTGCAGCCACAACTGGCCAAGCAGAAGGACCTATTTACCGGGCCATTGCGCATTTTGTGCCAGTGACGTGGTAAAGGTCGGCACGTGTTACAGCGTTATAATCAAGTTTCAAGCTCAAACGAGGCTTATAGCTTCGGAAGGTCAAAGCTCTATTGTTAGAAGCTGTGTTGGATTGCAAATAATTTGCCCTTAAGATGGAAACTATGTGGTAAGGTTAATTTTATTATTATTTATTGACTGTATAATTAGTCCTCTAAGTGGATTTAACTGAATTTATGGTAGTTCTGGAACGTCAGTGAAGATTATGGGATAACTTAGATGTCTTCGTATAAAAGTAAGAGGCTAAAACCGTAAAAAGTGGGAATATTCAGATTAATATTTTTCAGAATGGCAATAAATGCAAACCTAAACATTGATAATTTATCTTGCCAATGGTCCGTTTTCAATCTTCACAGGTCGTATTATTGAATATTTACTAACAAAAACTCTCCAACAACGATATTTTTATTTCACATAAGCTCTAACACGACAGAGAAACTTCTAATACCTACCTACCTTCAATATTAGTAAGAAAACTTCTTTGAAATTTAATCCCGAGACGCAAGATGGCGGTACCCTTGCACTGCGCCGCACTAAGCCCCGCAGAGGGAGATTAAGGCCATAAAGTACGCGTTCTGTAGTCGCATTATGATCGCTGTTGGTTTATAGTCAATTGTAAATACTTCACACAATAACAAACAAAAATTTTAACCCAATCTATACTAATATTGTAAAGATGAAGAGTTTGTTTGTTTGAACGCGCTAATCTCAGGAACTACTGGTCTGATTCTTTCAATATTAGATAGCCCAGTTATCGAGGAAGGATAAGGGCTATATACCATCACTCTAAGATCAATACAAGCGGAGCACCAATAAAGAATGTTTCACAATCGGGGTTTTTTCCCTTTTGAGAGCTTTTGCTGCGTGCGCTGCGGAAACGGTTTAAGTTTCGCTAAAATAATGTATGACTGAATTGTTTCTCTTTAAAAGATCTAAAAAAAAGTGCACGACAGCATATGTCTATATGTTAAGGTTGGCTCACTATAGCGTTTTTTATGCTAACCAAATTTGTTCTAAAATAAAGCATTACTTGTGAACTATTCCACGCGGACGAAGTCGCGGGCAAAAGCTAGTAATAAATATAAAGCAATACAATGAAACAATGAATAAAAATTATATGAATTATTCTTTTTCGTTCAAAAATATGTAGTAATTGTCATAATTTTAATGAAACTAGTATCAAATTGTCTATAGAACAAAAATTATTTATTAGAGTAATAGATATCAAGAAACAATATGTTGAATTAATATTAATAATAGGAAAATAAAATAACCAACTTTCCCAACATAATGTTTCATGGCCCAGCGTTGAAGACGCTTCAGTAGCACAGTATTATACTCACAGTTAGTTCATATATCTTTTGGTCTTTTGTTAGACGAGCACACAAAACCTCGAGGGCTGAGCTCTTTGATGGAGAGTCCGAAGTCGCTTGAGAATGCAGAGACTATTCGTAATGCCTGTTCTAATTTTAAATAGGTAAAGCATTCGGAGAACAAGTAGCCTGTGTGTTCATGTGGTTACCGTATCTATATAATTTTATAATTTTAGGACTATCGGTACTTTTGGAACTATTTAAAATAAAACCACTTTTTAATGCATGAATTTCTTAACAATAAGGCGTCATGGAACAACCATAGACAAAACAGTTATACCTTTTATTTGTGTAGATATTAGACATAGACAATTGATATTAGTTATTTAATTTAAATTAACAATATCTAATAACTATGCATATTGTACAGTTTCAAGAATTATACCGTTCGAAAAACAAATGTGGACCATAACTCCTTCTAACAGACAGAGACTTTTTATCATCGATTCGAATCAAGTCCTCGTAGAAAATTATCCACGATTTCTCGCCTTCCAGTGTACGGGATACATATTATGCATGTAAAGTAGACTTTAATCTCACGTTTCATGGCTCCACACTGAAGACGCCTGAATAGTTTCACTATACGTGTTGAATTCTAACGTATGTATATTGAAGGTCTTTTGTTATACCTACAAAAGGAGTGTGGGGGAACACCAAGAAAACCGTTTCTATTTCAAGTTAGTTATTCTGATATGTTCCCGGTTAGTTTTGCGTTTATTTGTAACGAATTAATTAAAATCATTATCTCGGGAATGAGAATGTACATAATTATTACGGCCCAAAATTTCACCCAGATTTATTCTAACAACATTAATTCACGGGTTATAATAATATTGGTAGGGAAACGCGACGTGTGCGTGTTTTTCCAAGAGATCGAATAAATATAAACTGGTTCTGGTCATACCAAGAGAGCTTATGAATTTTTCCCTACCTGCAGCTACCTGTTTTGGTAGCCTAAGGGGCTATTTTAGCAATGCGCGGACGGCCAGGTGAGCTCACGGGCTCAACCTAGAGAATTTGCTAACACTAGCCCTAACAATAAGAGCAGTGCTTCGCAGAATCTACCACCGGTAAATCGCAATCCATTGAGAAGATCCGGCTAGAAACTCAGTGAGCTGTATCTATTGGTTTATTCACTTGCCGAACTCTGATTCGAACCATCAGAGGACGGTAACCGGTGCTTGAAGAGCCTAAGCTAGTCATTGCAAGATCGCGAAGCTCGAATCGAATCTAACAAAATTTCAACCTTCTATAATTGAGGCCGTCAGCGTAAAAGTGGCCTAACCCACAATTTATCATATTAGTGCTTATATATTCGAATGTATTTAAAACATAATAAATTTTGATGCAAAAACGGTTTATCCCTAGTTTCTTTCACACATAGATAACAGAGGGCTCTGTAAACATTATTTTTACGCGAATTGTTTTTTTGCTACGAAGCCATGTAAGTAAATGTAAATTTTTTTTTATTGCTTAGATAGGTGGACGAGCTCACAGCCCACCTGGTGTTAAGTGGTTACTGAAGCCCATAGACATCTACAACGTAAATGCGCCACCTACCTTGAGATATAAGTTCTAAGATCTCAAGTATAGTTACAACGGCTGCCCTACCTTTCAAACCGAAACGCATTACTGCTTCACGGCAGAAATAGGCAGGGTGGTGGTACCTAACCGCGCGGACTCACAAGAGGTCCTACCACCAGTAAAATTCATACCTCATTATCTCCATCTAACTATGGTAAGCTTAGGTCACTTTTACGCTGACGGCCTCAATTGTACACAGAAACGCTGACGTACTGTATTTCACCTAAATACACACAGACTACTGTATGTACACATACGTACATATATCTCGTCTTTTGTTTTCAACGAGCCTCAGTGCAGACAACTTGAAGAAACACGAGAACGACGTATCTCTTGGTTCCTATTTTGAGAACACGAGTGATCTCAGCGGAATTCAAAGGAGGTTCTTCGTATTACGTAACAACTGAAGTGTCCTTCATTAAGTTGGTTCTGTCCTTGGATAATGTACATTTTAAAGCGTTAAAAATAGCATTATATTATTATAATTGAAGGAACGAGTGTATTCAAGTAATAATAATAAAATTAAATGACATAGGCTTGTTTCGGTTAACACGACATTCAAATTCCGAAAAACATTTTATATTTAGCTACGGCTAACGTTCGTGAAATATTGATTTTAAAACACCTCAAAAAAAAAGTCACTGTGAGAACCTACTGACCGAATCACGACATTAAAACATTCTATGTATATAAAAAGGGCTCTAATTTAAACATAACCAAACGCCAAAACCAAACAGGAGTGAGTACAACGATCTGAACCGATCTTTAAATAGCTCGCCGCCGCATGAAGTGCAATAAAAAGCAGTTATGGATCCACGAGCCGACTTAAGACAGTGTAGTGTATGCAAGTACTTAGAAGACAGGTCTAGTTGCAGGAATCGAAAGCATAACCAGATTTTTTCCCCTCCTATCTATGCTGATAGCCTTTACAGGCTATTTCAGCTTCGCCCTAACATGTAGGTGAGCTCACGGGGCTCAAACCGGAGTGTTGCTAACACTGGCCCTAGCAAGAGCAATGCTTCGCAGAGTCTACCACCGGATCGGAAACGCGACCCACGAGAATATCCGGCAAGAAACTCAGTGGGCTGTGTCTGGTGGTTAAATAACCTGATGAAGACAGGAAAGTTTCAACAATTCGTTACGAAGCGTCACAAAAATGTATAATTAAAAAAAAAACTAAGTGTGTGAACGCGCGCCATCTTTAGTACATTAATGGTACTATGACAGAGCCTTTTCAAGAACGAAAACGTCAATAGCACATCTATTAATAACCTATATGAATAGCTGTGTATACAAATGACTTCAACCTACACAGAATCTTGTTCAACTTAGCTGAAGTACTCAAAGGAAAATCTTCACATGCATAATTGCTTTACGTACAGAAATAGACTATAATATTTATTCGAAAACGACAGTTGATTCTTTAGAATTATTCCGACTTCACCTGTTTTTATCGTCGAAAATAGGAGAGCATATTTGGGTCGTAATTTATGCAAGAAACATTTTTGCATATTTTTTTAAAGAGGACGTTATTTTCTTATTACTAATCGTACACTCTTGACAGAGTGGTTGTGGTCTTGCATCAATCGAATCCTGCGATACCGATGATCTCACGATGCTATGCACGATGTTTCGCAGTGTGAAAGCAATCATTTATATTGAAGTGAGTTACAGATTTTAATGGGTCAGTCTTTCGTATTGGAGATCATCCGCGCGATCTTTCGCCCTCGTATTTCCCTTGCACCACCAACCGCAGAGTGGAGTCCTCATTATGAGAGATGTGTCCGAAGAACTATTAGTATTAGTGTACATTATTGTCAATCTAAAAACAACTACTTCTCCATCTATCAATGGTAATAAAAATCACTTCGGTCGTTGTATGCACTCGACTCACAATTAGCTACAGTCAGAGCGGAGCGACACCGGGTTCGACTAGTCGAAAAATTAGACCGTCTATTAATTAGGAGTCACGAATTTTCTGTCGTATTGACAGTGTCAATGCCTATTTACCTTTCGAACATCGGTAGGAATCAGGGTCATGAACAACGGTACCACGTTTCAAAAAAGCTAAAAAACCTTAACAATAATTATTATTCTAATCTCAATTATTTTAAATAAAGCGTCGCTTAGAAAGTTATCGCTCTGACTGTATTGGCTTGAGAATGTTGGTAAGAATGGAATTCAGAAATATTTTTAATATTCGACTAGAGAATTTCAATTAGAATTCCCGTAATTTTTTTTTATTTCACCTCGACTGCTTCAAGTTGATTTTTTATATTCTTAATAAATTCAATTCTACTGCACGTTTCAATGTCCACAAACTCATTTAAATGTTTAATGGGCATCTGGTTTAGATTTATAATTGGTGGCGGCGGTACAATAGCTGCAATTTATATGTTTTTTTTTAATAATTGTTCGCCTCTAACTTACACCCCATTCCATCGATATTTGCACCATAACTATGATTTAAATCATGATTTTTCAGGACATTTAAGCCTGCTAGGTGACGCTGCGATTAAATGCTTTAAGGGAAGAACCATATCTGCCCGACACACTAGTAAGCCTAAAATTGTGGGGTATGTACTTAATTTTTTCCATTAAAATTTGGTTAGCACTTGCTTTAGGGTTAAAAATATTGTCCTAAAATCGTAAATACACCTACAAAACTTAGTAATAAACGTTTTACCCCCCGGAAATACGGGTTTGACATTCTAAATAACAAAACAAAAGATTTGAATTTACAAAAAAAAAACCTGATTGCGTTTTTCTTTTCGCATTACGTTCTTATCACCAGCACAGTCGGGCCAACAAAAGAGTTTTAGATTCATTCTAAAACAATGGGCCAGAGTGGAAATCTCTTTATTCATGGAAAAGAAAGAAACGATTAAACCGTAGGTAGCAACGCCAACGGGTAAAGGGATTACGAGAATTCATACGAGTTTAATACATTACAGCATTAAATGTATGTATAACCTTTCCCCAGCGATAAAACACGTAAATAGAACTTTATGTAAATTCTTAGAATTCTCCTTTCAACGTTACCGAATTCGAAAACGGAGATACAATAAACAATTTGTCTTTTTTTTTTCATTGTTTTTTTTTAAATAATTTCTTGCTATGAAATTTGTTTTCATAATTCATATTAAACAGTAATGGAAATAATTTGAATGTAAATTTGATTTATGTGTCAATTAGAAACGCGCGAAATTATCTTGTGTTATTATAATAATATTATGTATAAAACAACAAGAATCATTACGATTATCTCTATTAATTATGGCAAAGCTTAATTAATTAGATTTAGATTGTCTTCGTAAACTTAAGAACAATACGTTTCGATATTTGATTATTGAACAAAACAAAATCGACCTGTATAGATTTTTATGAAATTTTACGAAAATATTTTCCTTACATTTATTATTTTTTATCAAATTCACGAACGCTTAAGGAGTCACGATTAAATCAAGAGGCACGAGTCTCAGTATCGGGGATTTATGATTCCGTAGCTGGCCAGTCTGCCTTGCTCTTTATTTTATCATGCTATAAAGCCTGGCACGAACGCGCACCCCTTCGCCTCTACACGTGAATGAGTCTCCGTGTAATAACTCTGAATTTATACCTTTTATTACAGAACGTTTGTATTGCGTTATTTGCAAGCGAACCAACTAAGTACCGTTCGTTGAAAGAGTCGATTTTCGATATTAACTACACACAACTATTGGTTCGCTTGGTGAGCTAGTATCTACAGTCGGCATCATCGCGCCACGTTGAAAAGGCGGCACGACATGAGAACCCTTTTATCGTGGCCGCTGGAAACTATATACCCAATCCTGTAGACCGAATGGTAAACAGTCGACATCGCCCAAAACACATCATTACGGATCCTCCCGATCCATCAACGGTGCTTTTAGGTATCACAAGCCCGGTCACCGTCCTCGTCGAACCCGTCACTTGTGACGAAGGGCTCGATGAGCGAATGAACCCATAAACACAGCCCACTGAGTTTCTCGCTGGATCTTCTCAGTGGGTCGCGTTTCCGATCCGGTGGTAGATTCTGCGAAGCACTGCTCTTGCTAGGCTCAGTGTTAGCATCACTCCAGTTTGAGCCCCATGAGCTCTGATACCCATAACACAGGGAATCTTAAATTGGGGCCGGATGACCGTGTGTGATTTGGTCTCAGTTAATGATTGTTTTTTTTTTCCGTTTTTTTTTTCAATTTATATAGTTAAACTTTATTGGTTCCCAAAAATTATATGCAATTATATGGTTAATGATTATTATTTATGGATATAATATTACTATTAATGAATATATTACTTGCAGATAAAGCGGTGCCGGCGAACCGTGTGTGCGGATTATTTTGAAGCAGTCAAAATTAAGAGAAAAAAATCAACGAATAAATTTTATATTTTCTGTATTTTTCTCTGGTACCCATATATAACACAGGGATTCCTAAATTGGGGCCGGATAACCGTGCTGTTACATAATCAACATAATAAATACGTTTTGGTTAAATATTCACTATTGAACTACTTCACGGAGGCAGTAGCCAGGATGGTGATAATACTTCATGCGGTTGTAATGCAAACTATCCGTTTTGGTAATTCATGTAAGTGCGTAAAAGAACTTAAGGCGAGCCTAATTTTATCGAACCGTAACTCAATTAGTCCGACACATAAAGTTTATTTTCCTTTAACACAAATGTTAACTCATGCCGAAATAGACATAGACTTGTAACTTAAGACATAAATAGTCTCTAATTTATGATTCTAAGAACCACTATACTACTAAATAAACCTGTCATTATCGACAGTCTACATAGTCTACATAGTCCTACCAACATTAAAATCTAAATTTTATTTATAAGGTTGCCAAGTTTATTTTATATCACAATATTTTAATAGTTAACCTGTCACCATGCATTGACTTCGATATGATATTAACAATGATAATTATACCGCAGTTATGACGTCATTTTCGTGTGAAACTAAAAATATGGTTTATAGCATATTTTATTTTAGAACCACCACCATAGTAGACAGTTAGGTATTATTCTAACAATATCTTTGATATTATAAATCTGTATAAAAAAATTATACTAATAGTCTCTCGTTGTGCGCGCATCACGCAAAATCTGCGGAATAGATTTCGGACTTTTTTCTATATATTTTACTTCTTAGACTCTGTTTCTTTTTATGAAAAAAGAAAGAAAGAAGTGTGTTTGAACACCCGGATGGAACAGAGTTTCGTTTTGCTATATCTTTTCTGTCTTTGTATAGTCATGATTAAATTAAAAATAAAGAGTCCGTATAAAATAACTAAACCAATCATAAAATGTTAATAAATGCGTGTAAAGTTGGTAATGCAAGTCAATTTCTGGAATATTAGTGAGAAAAAAATACGTCACTATTTTATTATTAATTAAAAATTCAAAGAGATGTCCGTTCTCGGTGTATTTTTACGTTGTTATACTTTTTTCGGTCTATCCCTAAGATCGCGTTAATAATTTTCATTTGGTTAATGTCAATAAAATGCTTTAATATAGAAAAGCAATTCTAATTCGCTTGCGTAACTAGTTAAAATACCAAAGTACGTCGACTACGTTTTCCTGCACGCCCAAATTACTCTGCATCACTTAATCGATTTTCAAGAACTTCTGTATCGATATAGAAATAACTTAAGCCCTGGAAAACCACTCCTTTCATCCCACTACTGCGTACGGATCTTCTCCCACGCGTTATAAAGTATAGTTCACGCGGGCTAAGCGAAACGAAAATCGAATGCCTTATTTTTAATGATTAATTCCGAAGTATATTCCTAAAAAGTGAAAGAGTAGTGTTGTGGCTCCAAAATATTTTTATTTATTTACTAGCGATCCGACCTCGCTTCGCTAAAACTAATTTATTATTGATTTCTCCACTATTTAACGGATGTTATTATACATATAATCCTTCCTCTTCAATCACTCTATCTATTAAAAAAAAAACGCATCACAATCCGTTGCATCGTTTTAAAGATTTAAGCATCCATATGGACGGACAGATATAGGGACAGAAAAGCGACTTTTTTTTATACTATGTCTTCGATCAATAAGTAGTGATAAAAAATACCACGGCAGTCTTTTCAGTGATTTAGAGTTTTCTTTTACTCGTGTTGAAATAGAATTTTGGTATAATATACGTTGTAGGTGTTAGATTACAATGGTTCTAAGCTTATACTTATGACACGGTTCAAGTTTCGTAAGTCCCTGGCGTGTCACCCTAAATATTACCACAGTTAAAAATAAGTAATGCGGTCTAGATATGATAATTATACATGTACCATATTCATGGTAATTTAATTTTAAGGGGTCCCCCGTTTTTTTTGTATTTCGAATCATAACTACGAACCGACTTAATCTCATATTATGTTCAGTTATAGATTTAAGCTCTGTAATATAAATTTATATAAATGTTATAATATATTAAATATATTTCTTTAAATCACATGATTTAACATAAACCTGTATTTTATTATTTTTGTAATTGATTAAATCGAATCTCGGAAGTTGATAAATTACAGTTTTTTTTCGTTAAATTGAATTTGTAGTTTATTATATTTTTTGTGTCTTTTTAGTTGTTCTCTATTTATATAAATCACTACTTATATTAATAATATTTTAAATTAATTTATTTAAAGCTTTCAGTGCTTTCTTCAATTGTACGTATTTGTTTTATAATTATTTCATGAAAATTATATTTGTATTTATTAAATATATATTTTATTACATTTAATTTTTTGCTGAAACATTTCGGATTTCGAAATCCATTTAAAAAAAATCCTTAGGATTTTAATATTGCTCAATTCCAACAAAAATGGTTAAAGTAAAACCGATGTACCTACTCTTATAATTCATTTATTCAAATATTCAAGTTTTTATTTATTGCTTAGATGGTTAGACGAGCTCACAGTCCACCTGGTATTAAGTGGTTACTGGTGCCCTACAGACATCTACAACGTAAATGCGCCACCCACCTTGAGATATAATTTCTAAGGTCTCAAGTATAGTTACAAGTTTCAAGGCAACGTGATGAGTTTTATCGAGAAAAAGATTTTTTAGAACGATAAGTAGCTTTATAAACTTGTCAGTTAATAATTAAAAACTATTTCAACTACGTAATAATTTTATACTTAATTTAAAATGCGGAATTATGAATTTATCGATCGAACAATTATTTGCAACGTGCTTACGTATTAGATTAAGGCTTTAACACGTTAAGATCCACGTTTATTTAAAAACCCCTAACATTTCGTGATTTAGAAATTACATAACACGTAAAGATGATCATTATCATGTCATCTTTGATGTTAAGATTCCAAAGAATTATATATCCGTTCCCTTTGCTATATAAATCCCGATCTATACTGCAAAACTCGTGAAAATCTATCTAAAAGTATACGCAATAAAAAGAAAACTTCATATATACTCAAATATGTCCTAAAAACAAGGAAAAGAATGTTTTTGTTACTGTTGAAAAAGTTGCCGACGGCAAAGCCAATTTTCCGGGCCGTCGGCGAAACCGCCGGCGTGTGTTACGCAATCTATGAACACCTAAAAAAAAAAACTCAAACCTAAGCGTTAACGAAAACAACTTTTATGGCATCCGCTGCCGTGTAAACTGCTTCCTTTCAGCTTGCGACGATCTTGAAAACATTAGTGAACGCGTGCCATCGATTTTCGGCTTCATATGCCTCGAAACGATGCCAAACCCGTCGGATAACCTACGAAATAATAAAAACCTGCAAAATTCTTAAGCATAACTCACCTGCCCGGCGTGGAGGACGTCCAACAGTACGGTAAAAACACTTATAAAAAGCACGGCGCGCGTCATTTTTGCGGCCGCGTTGCGTTCCTGTAATCGCCTGGCTACCACTGACGTTCGCTTCGGACGCCAGAAACCTGCGTACTGCTGGCTTGGTATGGCACCGTAGTCGTACCTAGCGTCGTATAGATCGACCCTCCCGGGACAGAGATAGAGGATACTGCCCCTCCCGTGCGACAGAGAGAGCTAGCTACACGTAGAGGGATAACGCACGCGCACTAGCAAAAACGCAGCGCACAATGAGGACTCTATCGAAGGGTATAACGAATAGTCTTCGTCTAGCTTTGTCTGGATTTTCCAATGATGCGTCATTTTAAACAGACGATTTTTTTTCAAATTAAACTACCAAACAATTGTGTTCCTATGCCACAAGTCTCTGATATTACTCTGTTGTTCATAAAATTCATGTGAAAATTAAGCATAAATTTTCTGTTCAAACAACTTTTATACGATGAGTCATCGAAGCGTAAAGTACGTACATACATGTAGGCATTTTGGATGTATTAATAAATTTTCGTAACATGCGTATGAAGTCTTATTAAGTACATGGTAGGCGACAACTTTGTCTTGGGAAAATTTATTACCGACGGCCGATGTTAAGTCCCGTATGAGTATATCGTTTCTCATGTCGAAGGTCATTTTCGAACATTATAGACGGTTCTAGTACTTTAATAGGATTATCAAACGATAATCTATCAATAAATTCTAGTTATATTACTAGACTATTAAACATACAGCTTAAAGCATTTTTGCACAGTTTTTATGATTTTGACTATTTCAAATGACACTATTTGAGGTATTTTTACCTTTATAAAACACATATATATTTTTTTATGTTCTGTTCATATCGCCGATATTCAATGATAATTGAGGCCCGCAGACGCCTGGAGATAATAATATGAGGGTTAACTCTTAACTGTAGATTGGGCTTTTTAACTCTTTGGGCTAATTATCTCTCTAAAATATTTGGAAGTTACTTATAGTATCTTAGTATATGATTTAAATGGACACAGTGCGAATATGTAATGTAAGCTTAACTAACCAAGTTAAATTTCTACGTACGAATTTCAAAGTTTTCTGTTCGTTTAAAATGAATTCAGAATAAACATATTTAATGTATGTATCACAGTCAGTGTAAAAATCTCCGACCTTAATTTTAAATTTTTCTTAACTTTATTAACGACTAGCTGTACCCGTCTGCTTCGCTGGTCATTTAAAATTAACATTATATTTCTCCCCCCACAAAGATTCTCATCATTAACGCCCCCGCAACTGGTGTAGGGAGTCCAACACTCATATAAATATTAGCCTATCCATTAAGTACATGTATTTTCTACATGGATACCAAGCCATGGATACCATTTTCAAATCAATCGGATGCATGATTCAGTAGTTATAACGGAACATCCGTAAAAACCACTGTAGATTTATATATTAGTATAAATTTTCCAAAACTATTTCTCTTATTAGTTATAAAAAACTGTCAAAACGGTATCTTCAAGATTTGTTGAGAGCGATGCTCTCACAAACATGAACCTCCTTCATCCCTTGTCAAAATGTTGTATCTACTCTAACAATTGAAACACGGTCTTTTGGTTTATTCTACAAACGAATGTTTTAGTAATATATTTAACTAATCGTGTCCGGAAATACATGTCTGTTATTTTTATTAAAGATTTTGCAATTGATGCACACACTCGCAGTCTACAAAAATTGCGTTTATGGTTAATGAGTTTGTATTACATACTGAATTTTTCATGTTTTAATTTCCTTTTTAATTTTAAGCTATTGCATAGCTTTTGTCGCGGGCCTTGAGCGCGGCGACCGAATCATGAAATTCCGTAACGAAAAAAACCTTACACCCCTCACTCTGCCTACCATGTAGCTCGCATTCAATACATTCACACGTTGCGCTTGTGTAGTATTTAGAAGAAGCGCGTGGCGTGACGTCACACTGCATGCGCATCATGAAAAGTCTGCCCATCTCTCTCTCTCGCGCGGTCTAGCTTATGAGTGTGAAGGGGACAGTTAAGGTTTTGCTTTTATTAATGTTTAATATAGCGTGGCCTTGTTTTATTATTGTTTTAATATTAAATTATCATTGTCTAATTATAATTGCATAAGTTGATAAAAAAANGAAGCGCGTGGCGTGACGTCACACTGCATGCGCATCATGAAAAGTCTGCCCATCTCTCTCTCTCGCGCGGTCTAGCTTATGAGTGTGAAGGGGACAGTTAAGGTTTTGCTTTTATTAATGTTTAATATAGCGTGGCCTTGTTTTATTATTGTTTTAATATTAAATTATCATTGTCTAATTATAATTGCATAAGTTGATAAAAAAATGCTATGCAATAGCTTTACCGCGGCAGTTCCCGAGTGCCACAGGTTTTTTTTTTTTTTTTTATTGTAATCGTAATCGTATTATTGTTGAATCATTATTTGTAATAAACATTGTCTGCCTATAAGAGCAATAAAACTCCTATTCGATCCAAAACTGTTTCGTGCGTAATTCGAATCGATCGAACTACAAAATTCAGAACAACGACTATTCTTTGCCAAGTCCAGTAAATCAGAATGCTGCAGTGCCGGTTCAAAGGCTATAATACTATATCCCCAGAGGCTTTCGTCCGAAAACCTTGACATAAATCACAATTTTCAGCGGTAGCTCACTACTAACCCATGCTAACCTATTTATATAGCCTAACGATATGTGGTGCAGAATTGGAAAATATCGATTGGCAAATAAATTAACGGTACTTAGAGTGGCTGGCGTGTTTATTGTCCCTGCATTTATTTCTTCGACGCTTGAGAACCATGACCTCCATGTAGATATTGGATTTTCAAGATTTGCATCGACCTTCAAAAGTATTCTTAAACCCTGGAGTTCTTTCATTTATAATTCTGAAGGAAAGATACCACCAGCGTATCCAACCTCTCACCTGTGCCCCTGACATTAATGTCTATGAGCACCGGTGAGCACTTTGATACGAGTTGGGTCGTTTTCTCGTCTGTCTTCAAAGGCAATTAAAAACACGTCAACAGTGTTCGAGGAATATGCGGGATATAAGAAAATTGCTCTCAGCATATTGAGCTCACGTGAGTTATGAATCTATTGTTCTCGCGAGATACCGACGATTCAACCGATTCAATGGTCGAATGACTCCTTTGAGTGCTGTGATTGAGTTATATGGTACCATTCACACACACACATCTATAAATCTCGACATCAGAAACAAAAGTTTGGACACAGAAGTCTTGGCAAAAATCGCTTTTTTATTTTTATTTTATTGCTTAGATGTGTGGACGAGCTCACAGCCCACCCGGTGTTAAGTGGTTACTGGAGCCCATAGACATCTACAGCGTAAATGCGCCACACACCTTGAGATATAAGTTCTAAGATCTCAGTATAGTTACAACGGCTGCCCCGGGCCACCCTTCAAACCGAAACGCATTATTGCTTCACGGCAGAAATAGACGGGGCGATGGTACCTACCCGTACGGACTTCCAAGAGGTCCTACCACCAGTAAGCTTTTACGGACCCGCATGGATTTGTCGTTAACGTTTTTTTTGGATGCCAGATCTCTAGCCTATAATGTTTAGATCAGTTATTTAAATAAATGCTATCTAAAAATAATTAAAATATAAATACGATGTAGTAATTTATCCGTTTATCGACATTGTTTATCTTTGGAAATTCTATGAATTTCATTAGAATTGGAAACCTGTTAACTGTTTATAATTGAGATATTAATATACGAGTATGTATGTACGTAAATGCCTTTTTATTTACTCCCTTTAGACATTTATATGAAGGTTTATGAATTATAATATTTTACGTCACTCATTGAATGCAGTCTCGCAAGTGCTATGTAGACGCAGACGGCATTAATACGAAACATATTTTATATTCTATAGTCTGGACTAAGAATATTCTTATTCAGTATAAAGGATATTAAATACGCGCCTTGAGTTTAATATAATTATTCGTTTATCGTACATTGGGGAGTCTGTAGATAACTGAAGCTTCAAAAACTTGTATAGTTATGGCTTCACAATGTGACCGTATTGTATAAGGTTTTGCATAGGTTTTTTTTTTATTGCTTAGATGGGTGGACGAGCTCACAGCCCACCTGGTGTTAAGTGGTTACTGGAACCCATAGACATCTACAACGTAAATGCGCCACCCATCTTGAGATATAAGTTCTAAGGTCTCAGTATAGTTACAACGGCTACCCCACCCTTCAAACCGAAACGCATTACTGCTTCACGGCAGAAATAGGCAGGGCGGTGGTACCTACCCGTGCGGACTCACAAGAGGTCCTACCACCAGTATAATTAATAATATTTAATCACGTACGCATAATTATTTGAATATTTACGTATATTAGTTTATAAACAGATATAATAGTCTATATCTGCGGTAGGCAGCGGCTTGGATCTGCCCCTGGTATTGCTGAAGTCCGTGGGCGACGGTAACCACTCACCATCAGGTGGGCCGTATGCTCGTCTGCCTACAAGGGCAACAAAAAAATAATTCAAGAGAATAGTTAGAATTCTTGTAAGTCGAAATTGAATAGTGATTATGCACCAAATAAATCGGGTTGGCACTTTGCTTAATTTAAATGACTAACATTGTGGTTAAGCTTTTAAGAATTCTAGCAGATGTCCTTTGTGGTGGCCCAGGTGGGCTGTGAGCTCGTCCACACATCTAAGCAATAAAAGAAAAAAAAAGTGATAATATGTGATATTAAAAATGAAATAAATACGTTTGATTTAAAACAAAAGTAACAAATTAACGGTCATAGGGAAGTAGGACACCCCGACAAATGGTGAGTAAGTTAAAACAAATGACTAGCCGCTGTCATTTGTTCGGCAAAGAGCCTGTACCGTGATCGATGTTACAGGATCCTTCGCGCTCACCAAAAGTAAATTTATTTTAAATGAACAGTCTTTTATGGGCTTAGAAGGAAAGACGGGCAATTATCACATAGACACCAAAAAGTGAATGCTTGTGCCTATTTTGAGACAATAACATGATCAAAATAACGATTGCTATAGAATGACATGACGATCAATTTACAAGGTTTGTTGGAAAAAAGTAGCCCTTTGATTTCTTACTCTTAACGTCTACAAAGTGTGTATTTTTAATAAATCAATGCTCATCGCAACAACAACTTTTGTTTAATCGTTTATATGAATGCTTAATTCTGAATTACATCACTTCTCTAGTACCTTACTAGTGTACTACATATTATAATATACTAGCTGACCCGGCAAACATTGTTTTGCCATATATAAGATTTCTAGGGAATTTCTAGTGTAGAAAAAAAAACTAACTTACTGTAAGTGTGTAAGGATGTGGTAAATGAGTGAAAGAGGTATGTAGTGCTGTGAACGATGAGGGAATATATAATAAAAATAACAAAACCTCATTCGACCACATAATACCTCATTATAACAAAAAAAATGTCCAAATAAAAAAAAAAAATGTTAGGGGTGGACAACCCTAATCAGTTAGGGGTATGAAAAATAGATAGTAGCCGATTCTCAGGCTTACTGAATATGCATAAAAAATTTCATGAGAATCGGTCAAGCGGTTTCGGAGGAGTATGGGAACGAACATTGTGACACGAGAATTTTATATATTAGATTATACTACGTATTTGCTAATCGTGCATCTCCTTCTTTTTATTGCTCTCTTCCTTACTCTTCTCTATATCCGATATATGTGTGCTTAGTGCGAGTTTTTTAACGTTCTCGATAGCGTAAAAGTTAACTCATATTTGTGTGGAGTTGGAACGTTTGCCGCTAGGGGCGCTTTTCCAACTGCATACAAATTTAAGATAACTTTTACGCGATCGAGAATGTTAAAAAACTCGCACTAAGCACACAGATAGGCAGCGACTTGGCTCTGCCCCTGGCATTGCTGAAGTCCATGGATGACGGTAACCACTCACCATCAGATGCTTACATGAGCAATAAAAAAAATGTGAGATCGATACACCATATCATCTTATCACGCTGCATAGGAATTTGGCATGAGTTTTACAACGAATCGCCTACCATAGAGAGCCATACTATTTTCTTTTTCATCTTTTGGTGTTTCTTTTACTTCATCCGTTAATGGTTCTGTGGTTTATATTATTACATACAACCGAAATTAAGGTTTTCAAATATCAAAAGATAATATCCCATATACTATTTGTTTTTTTTTGTATTTTCATAAAAATGTCAAAATCGTGCAGAATGGTAATCTTGTATATCAGCGGCTAATTCTATCATCACTTTACATATGGTTGCGATTTGGTGCAGAAGTAATGGCTTGGTGCATTATAGGTCGCAGCTATCGCAATGTATTAGGACCTTCAGTTTTAATACACAATGCAGACATTTACGTTGTGACTTTAATCAATTTCAGGGGGGAAGTAGAATTTCCTGCTTAACTACGCAGATTTAATATCCCAATGATCCAAAATCGACCACCAACATAACAATAATTCTTGTTTGTATTTCTTAAGGTTTAAATGTATAATAACGGTAGATTTACCTTTGGCAGTTCGAAGTTCGGCGGTGGAGTTATCTTTGAAAGTGCATATATATGTATGAAGAAAATTATAATTTGCTAAAACCAATTTTACACCACTATAATTATTTTTTCAAATTGTACAGTAATCAATTGAAATTACAATGTAATTTTTTGGAGTTTACTCCTTTAGAATCGATTTACATATATAGGCCCGGGGTATGAAAATTATGGGGACCAAAATCGTACTAGCATGTCACACGAAATGCGTTATGCGCCTGATTGGCTCCTGATTGCGTGATGCGTGCGCGCGCCAATCAGGAGCCAACGCGCGGCCGCGTTATCGCAGGTGACGCCGGGCTGCTGCGCCGGCNCACATCCCTCTTCCCCTAAAAGGGAAGATATATAAGACCTTAATAAGGCCTGCCGTCTTGTATGGATCAGCTTGTTGGACAACGAAAGTGGCGGATGAAAGGCGATTGCATGCAGCAGAGATGCGAATGTTGCGATGGATGTGTGGAGTAACGAGAATGGATAGAATACGGAATGAATATGTTAGAGGAAGTCTGAAAGTAGCACCTGTGACAGAGAAGCTGAGGAGTGCACGTTTGGGATGGTATGGACATGTGATGAGACGGAATGAAAATGAGGTTGTTAAGAGAGTGTTAACTATGAATGTGGAAGGATTTAGAGGAAGAGGTAGACCTAAGAAGAAATGGATGGATTGTGTGAAAGACTATATGGGTAGGAGGGGAGTGAGCGAAGAAATGGTATATGATAGAAGAGTATGGAAGGAGAAAACATGTTGCGCTGACCCCAGGTGACTGGGAAAAGGGCAGGATAATGATGATGGTAGGACCTCTTGTGAGTCCGCACGGGTAGATACCACCGCCCCGCCTATTTCTGCCGTGAAGCAGTAATGCGTTTCTGTTTGAAGGGTGGGGCAGCCGTTGTAACTATACTGAGACCTTAGAACTTATATCTCAAGGTGTGTGGCGCATTTACGTTGTAGATGTCTATGGGCTCCAGTAACCACTGAACACCAGGTGGGCTGTGAGCTCGTCCACACATCTAAGCAATAAAAGAAAAAAAAAGTGATAATATGTGATATTAAAAATGAAATAAATACGTTTGATTTAAAACAAAAGTAACAAATTAACGGTCATAGGGAAGTAGGACACCCCGACAAATGGTGAGTAAGTTAAAACAAATGACTAGGCGCTGTCATTTGTTCGGCAAAGAGCCTGTACCGTGATCGATGTTACAGGATCCTTCGCGCTCACCAAAAGCAAATTTATTTTAAATGAACAGTCTTTTATGGGTTTAGAAGGAAAGACGGGCAGTTATCACATAGACACCACACAGTGAACGCTTGTGCCTATTTTGAGACAATAACATGATCAAAATAACGATTGCTGTAGAATGACATGACGATCAATTTACAAGGTTTGTTGGAAAAAAGTAGCCCTTTGATTTCTTTCTTTTAACGTCTTAAGAGTAAGTGTGGTTTTTTAATAAATCAATGCTCATCGCAACAACAACTTTTGTTTAATCGATTATATTAATGTTTAAATCTTATCTAGTACCTTACTAGTGTACTACATATTATAATATACTAGCTGACCTGGCAAACATTGTTTTGCCATATATAAGATTTCTAGGGAATTTCTAGTGTAGAAAAAAAAACTAATTTATTGTAAGTGTGTAAGGATGTGGTAAATGAGAGAAAGAGGTATGTAGTGCTGTGAACGATGAGGGAATATATAATAAAAATAACAAAACCTCATTCGACCACATAATACCTCATTATAACAAAAAAAAAGTCCAAATAAAAAAATATATGTTAGGGGTGGACAACCCTAATCAGTTAGGGGTATGAAAAACAGATAGTAGCCGATTCTCAGGCTTACTGAATATGCATAAAAAATTTCATGAGAATCGGTCAAGCGGTTTCGGAGGAGTATGGGAACGAACATTGTGACACGAGAATTTTATATATTAGATTCTGATTATACTACGTATTTGCTAATCGTGCATCTCCTTCTTTTTATTGCTCTCTTTCTTACTCTTCTCTATATCCGATATCTGTGTGCTTAGTGCGAGTTTTTTAACGTTCTCGATAGCGTAAAAGTTAACTCATATTTGTATGGAGTTGGAACGTTTGCCGCTAGGGGCGCTGTTCCAACTGCATACAAATTTAAGATAACTTTTACGCGATCGAGAATGTTAAAAAACTCGCACTAAGCATACTGATAGGCAGCGACTTGGCTCTGCCCCTGGCATTGCTGAAGTCCATGGATGACGGTAACCACTCACCATCAGGTGCTTACATGAGCAATAAAAAAAATGTGAGATCGACCATGTCACCATGTCATCTTATCACGCTGCATAGGAATTTGGCATGAGTTTTACAACGAATCGCCTACCATAGAGAGCCATACTATTTTCTTTTTCATCTTTTGGTTTTTCTTTTACTTCATCCGCTAATGGTTGTAATAATATAAGTTATAAGTCATAACTTATATTATTATGTAACTTAAATATTAACATAACTTATATTATGTTGTAATAATATAAGTTATAAGTCATAAATTATATTATTACAAACGTTTACACAGAAATTAAGGTTTTCAAATATCAAAAGATAATATCACATAATTATATTATTTGTTTTTTTTGTATTTTCATAAAAATGTCAAAATCGTACAGAATGGTAATCTTGTATATCAGCGTCTAATTCTATCATCACTTTTCATATGGTTGCGATTTGGTGCAGAAGTAATGGCTTGGTGCATTATAGGTCGCAGCTATCGCAATGTATCAGGACCTTCAGTTTCATACACAATGCAGACATTTACGCTGTGACTTTAATTAATTTCAGGTGGGAAGTAGACTTTCCTGCTTAACTACGCAGATTTAATATCCCAATGATCCAAAATCGACCACAAACACAATAATAATTCTTGTTTGTATTTCTTTAGGTTTAAATGTATAATAACGATAGATTTACCTTTGGCAGTTCGAAGTTCGGCGGTGGAGTTATCTTTGAAAGTGCATATGTATGAAGAAAATTATAATTTGCTAAAACCAATTTTACACCACTACAATTATTTTTTCAAATTGTAATACTTTATCAATTGAAATTGTAATGTAATTATTGAAAATTTAGTTAAAAGATCCAGACAATTAAGTAATTTAAAAAAAATCGTTTGACAATCATTTATAGGATCGATCGAGCATACTCAATGTTTAAAGTGCTCCGTATAATATTTGATAATAATATTTCTATCTCGTATTTCTCATTAAAATATATGAAGTATGCCTTGTATTATAATCGATATCTGAATAGCTACCGTACGCGACGTGCCAAAACTTAGACTGATTAAGTTATCGTTTTCTATTTAGTTAAATTCGTGTCCCTTACGCTATGTAACAGTAAAATGTAATATAGTTTATTTTAATTAAAAATTTACAATTATAACATTTGCTAACAATTGAAACTTCTAACTTGAGATAATTTGGCACATTGAGTGAGTATTGAGATATAATAAATTACTTAATATTTTAATCTATGCTTCGTTTTAAATTTTCCAATTGTACGAAGCCTCATACGCTGGACTGATCAAGTGAAAAACCTTACCAAAACCCTACTTAAAGAGTGTGTGCGCCAAGCCTTAATTCGCAAATTATGGAAAACGTCTGTCAAGGCTATAATAAACAAGGATTCTTCATAATAACAACTACTCTGCCAAGATTAACCAATTATGATGATGAATTGTTCAAAAATAATAAACAGCGTTTTTTTTTTTTCTTAAAAAATAAATGCAAATCGGTATGTAGACGTAATATTTCTATGCATAGGCACCGTTAACATAAACATGACTTCACTTTGCATACTCAGGAATTTTATAGTAAATGTAAGTGATACCAAATCGCATTTTGAAGCACGCCAAGCCGTACCATTAAGGCATCTGCAGATGGAGCTTCGGTGCCGACGTTCAGCCGAGAATGTTCTAGATATTTGCATAGAGTACGCCTAGGGATGAGCAGTACGACTTTTATAAACTTTATATATTTATTTAATAACGCGTTTTCAACCTTTTTATTTCCATGTAACGCTTAATGGATTTCATATAATGATAATGTATCTCTTAGCTTGAGAGCTCTCTACAATTAATATTGCGTTGGAAGAAACAATACAAAAATAAAAATGTATTAATTTTTTATTTTATTTATTAAGTACCAACATGTTATATATCAGCACAGAACATTACAGGTATCGTATACATTGATTTCACACTAAATGCTAACACAATTACACTGCATGCATTGAAAAAAAAAAAATACCATTGCCATTACTTAATTGAAAAGCTCATTGAGCAAGGTTGTAGATTTCTCGCCTAAAACTTTCAACAGTGCCAGCAAAAACGTCCAGAGAATATTTGTTATGCAAATTATTTAATTCCCCAACTAGTCTGCTGAGAGGCGCGTTCTTACCGAGGTTGGTGTAGTATCTGGGAACCCTGAACACCATCAACTTTGAAGCTCTTGTCGACGTCAGCGGCACATTAAAGTTCAGAAGAGATAAGAGTTCGCATATGTATAACTAGCCCTCACTTCGCTTCGGAAACTGTAATTTATTATTGATTTCTCCACTATTTAATGGATGTTATTATACATATAAACCTTCCTCTTCAATCACTCTATCTATTAAAAAAAACCGCATCAAAATCCGTTGCGTAGTTTTAAAGATTTAAGCATATATAGGGACAGACAAAGCGATTTTGATCGACTAGTGATAGTGATAATATGTGATTAAACAGAATGATCGCATAGGGGAATATTTATAAAAAAAATATTAATATTCTTGAAACGGTTATAATATTATAAGAATGTAATTATCGGTATTACTTCGTAGGATTGAAGATGCGCCGCCACATTTACATCTAGTAAAGTCTAATTACATTAGTTTTTTTTTTTTTTTTTCTACCTATGCTGATAGCCTTGAGAGGCTATTTCAGCTTCACCCTAACGTTTGTAGGTGAGCTCGCGGGGCTCAACCGGAGAGTTGCTAACACTGACCCTAGCAAGAGCAGTACTTCGCAGAATCTATCACCGGATCGGAAACGCGACCCGCTGAGAAGACCCGGCGAGAAACTCAGTGGGTTCGACGAGGACGGTGACCGGTGCTTGTGGTGCCTAAAAGCACCGTTACTTTAAAGTAATCTTACAAGAATTTATAATAAGTAGAGGTCCCGCAGTAGTCGAAATTCGACTATAATTAATTGGAATTGTAAGTTTGCACACAATTACGATTGTATTTTCAACGCCAAGACTACACTATAGAAAAATATGAATAAAGACAAACAATATTTAATCTATTCTCAATTTGACCACAGACGTCAAGCACAAAAGTTTGACAAGAAATAAATAGTATGTATGCGTGTGTGTATCAAATACATGGTTAGTGTGTGTAATGTTTTCTTTATTAATTTAATGTATCTTTTATGTATTATTTAAAAAAAAAATTTGCATTGTGCAGTTCTTCTCTATATTCTGTATAAGTGTGGAAAATTTCATACTCCTCCGTCCGCGCAATTTTCGTAAAAAGGGATACAAAGTTTTTGCTTCACGTCTTAATATATAGATATTTTCAATCTCTAGTTTCGACACTGCACGGCACCGAGAATGTTCTCAATATTTCCATATATTAGGGTTGGCAGTACTGTGAAATAGATAATTTTAAATTTATGGAAATTAACGTAAATTACTCAGCTTATCACTCACAGTAAATGCCGAAAATAATAAATAATCCAGCTTGTTACGTATTTATTTTTAGTTTTATAACGTAGGTGAGTAAGGTCAATGCCCATCTGGCTTATCGCAGCCTATAGGCTATAGCCAATTTGGATGGCGCCATCCAACTATATGTCAGTGGTGGTAGGACCTCTTGTGAGTCCGCATGGGTAGGTACCACCACCCCGCCGGTGAGTCACCATCACTCATTGATGTCTGCAAGCCGTTGCCTACCGCTGAGTAATCTCCGTAAGCCTCGTTTGAAGAAGGTCAGTCTTTAGTCACGTTCCAGGGTACCCACTAGAAGAGGTGGGACGGTGCTATTTTGTGACTCCACACAGTCAATAGATTAAGCTAGGAACAGTTAATACTAACTAGGAACAGCTGAACCGTAAGTTATAATAAGACTACTTGTAGCAGAAGTGTCCCTTGTATATTTATAACTTTTAACGTGATTAAACATTCATAAAATCCTTGATTACTCACACAGTTGCTACCTGAAACCATTTTTCCGAAGCGCAGAGCGTTTCCAGAGTTTTTTTTTGGCTCTGGTGTATATTCATGAGCGACATTCCTAACACTCCATCATCGTGATCGTATGTCTATTTGCTTTCGTAAAATTTGATTCGATAAATGAAATAAAAACAATTTTAAGTCAAAAATAGCGAACTTTTCAACTCTACATTGAAAATCGAGATGAAAATAACATAAAAAACTTTAATAATATAATTTAGAGAAAAAGTGAACATTCAATTCAAATAATACGTTTAATCTCTATTGAGCTGGATATAAATCTCGGGCCGTTTCTACGCGTCTAATGAGAGGGTCTGTAGCACATGACGTCACGTAGCGTCGCGCAGACGGCCTAGTATTCATGAGGAGCTCGCAGGTCTCCGTACTAAAATCTAGAACACGTAATTCAAGGAACATTATTTAAAACGTGTACACATTTTACGATATTCAATATTTTTTTGTATTATAAATACATAGTCATCAAAACGGTAACCGTGTGTAGTATTTAGATTAAAGCTATTTAGTTCTTTTAACAGGCTAACCTAACATCCAAGGTAGGTGGCGGCATTTACATTGTACATATCTATGGGCTCCGGTAACCACTTAACACCAGGTGGGCCGTGAGCTCGTCCACCAACATAAGCAATAAAAAAAAACCAAACACATGCGATATGAATAAAATGGTACCTTTAATAGGGAAGTATAATGAAGGTGCAGTAGCAAAGTGTAGTCCGAATAAAATTAATATTTAGAGTTAGACGAATTAAGGTTCGCCTAATTCATCTAAAAAGCGATAAGAAAACATCGCTATGCTGTAAACAAAGAACTAGACTTTAAAAAAAAGTATTGTTACGCCGGTATGAGTAACGACATCTATCACCGAATAGCCGAACGAATATCGAAGGATCTAGTAGCATCAAGAACGCTCGAGAAGTACAACGCCGTCTATTTTCAAATAGTAGAAACACACATGGAAAATACTCGATATGTGGGGAATGTTCTCGATAATTCTAGGGGTATCGTATCGACTATAAAAACGTTGCAGAGATGGCATGCAGTCAGTGAGTAATCGGAACTAATCGAAGCGAAACAGAATTGAAAATTTTAAAGTGTTCAGTGTGTGTTCTAAGTGATAAATACAGTTTTAAGTTGTACTTTGGTAGAACATTTATTTATCCCGAACCACAGCGCGTAACAGTATCATGCACCTTAATTCCATCTTAATCATGATGTCTTAACCCCAAACTGCACGACTCAAGAATTTTGTTATCTTGAAATGCATTTCGAGTCTAATATTGTATTTGCTGTTGACTCCATGAATTTTTACTTTATTACCAGCCACACAATCTCAATTCCAGTTTACGCTTCAAAAGCGGTAAAATAGTTCGAAAACAACGAAACCGAAGAAAACTTATCTTGTTCAACACAAGGACTATTATATTAGGATGATTGAACACATCGCTACAATTTACAACCTGTTTTCATTTTACTCTTGATCCGCTCGAAGGAAAGCCATGGAGCAATGAATTAAGTCGCTTTTTGTATATAAGCAAATATTTATTTTACTTTATACGAAACTAAAATAATATCAATTTATCAAAATAAAATCAATTCCCTAAATATTGCATGAGCTATTGCACATATATTTGCACTTATGTATAGTTTGTATGTATTTTTTTTGTTTATGTGTTTAACTGATATTTCAATGCACCTACCATTATTTACTTTGCACTACCTTTGGTAGACTGGTCGAGAATGTCTTAGGCATTAAGTAAATAAATAATACATGAAATGTAAAACTAAAATATATAAAAATTACAAAATAATTAAATCATGGTTGTAATTTTTGTTGTAATTTTCTTGATACTCTAATTTTTCGATTAATTATTAAAACAAACTTAGATTAGAAATCTGATCCTAAAAATGGTTACGAAAATGTTTCCGACTTTGTGTCTAATGTCGAGTAATAAGACTGAAAATCGAGTCGCCTATAAAACTGACAAATGCACCCAACGATAGTACATTTTACGAACTCAGTGTGCAATAAAGTCGTAATGCTACATTGTTGAAGCGTTAATGCACTAAAGAGTTATTGTCTAAACTTGTTAACTGGCACCGTGTGAGAAGCACTACAATGTTATTGAAGTGATAAGACAGGGTATAAAAAAAATCTCATTCAAATTTGAGGACTAACAAGACGTTAATGCTACCGACATTCTTGTCATTAAGTTTATAGTTTCTTTTGCCTATGTAAGCAGGCGAGCATACGGCCCGCCTGATGAAGAGTAGCTACCGTCAT
Organism: Bombyx mandarina; assembly: GCF_003987935.1. The sequence continues at coordinate 4,370,669 of NW_021011476.1, read as the reverse complement.
TCGTGGATGTCAGCTACGCCAGAGGCACTACCAAGACATTGCCTACCGGTGAATATGATTCGCAAGCCTCGTTTGAGAATATATCAAAGCGCTCAAAAACACCGTAGAGGCAAGTTCATTCTAGAGCCGGATAGTAGGTACGTGGCAAAAAAGAGATCTAGTAACGTACTTTCCATGAACGCAGCGGTTCCAGATAGTATCAATTAAATCTGCTCTGGTGGCGGGAGGTGTTATGGTAAAAAATATACCTACTATACCTTCTAAAAACAATAGATGATTGTATAACAATATAAAAAGCTATATAACCCCTAGGCTCCAATGGTCAATGTGCCTCGCGTTACCATTTAAGCTAATCGCTAACTTTTGTCGTGATTATCCAATCCTATAACTAACACTCTCGAAGTAGGCGTCAAGCCTACAATTGGTCCTCCCCTAACCCATAGACACAGCCCACTAGTCTAGTCAACAAGTTCAAAAACGTGTTAAATAGACATAAAGCTCCTAAAAATATGTACGATAGCTCATTGGATGCGGAATGATGTCTACAAAAATGTTTTTTAAGGGCTTATTAGCACATAAAAAATTGCGATTGTTATAAACAAAATAAGATTTAAAAAAAAAGGAATTTGGTTTTTCCTTAATAATTTCTAAAAAAATTATATTTAAGGAATTTTGAAAAAAGATCCTGAAAGAGGGGGAAATTTCCAATAAAAAAGTCCCAACTCCCGGAATTCTATCTCTATTATTTATAAAAAAAATTTAACGCTGAAAATAGCGCTCCGCGAGGTCGTTACGGCATAGGCGCGCCGTCTAAAAAGCCGGTATATCACCTAAAATAATTTTTTTATAGTATTAAATAACAATTTAAAAATTTGAATAAATTATGGTGTAATCTAAACACTTGAACGAAAAAAACCTCGGTGAAAAAAAAATTTTA